>NW_020871780.1:104673-144673 GCF_003789085.1 Penaeus vannamei
TTTCATGGTGTTTCAAGAGCACAGGTAGTGTTGTCCGACCCATGGCGAATATAACGCAAACAATATTAATAACTAAACCGGAGAATAGGTCATTTCCGCGTGGGGTAGTATGCAATTACGTAAATTAAGACCAACCCACATATAAAAACAAACATCTGTGGTTAAGCACGACATTAGTTCGTACTCCCACATGAGTGAGAGATGTTCATTGGCGGTTTCAGTCATGGTTCGGCCCCAGTTATCTGCGTCTCCTTCACCCCTTCATGATAAACACACCCTAATAAACACTCCCCTAATGCTTGCAGTAACGTCGAAGTCCCCTGTCCCAACCTCCCCTACGACTATCTCTACGCCCACCGTTCCGACTATCGCTACACCAGCACGCCCATGCGCCTCTGAGCCTTGTGGCCTGAAGGCTCTTTGTAAACCTTTGGGCGAATACTTCGAGTGTACATGTCCGCCAGGCATGTTTGGCAATCCATATGTGGAGTGCCGATATGAATGCGTTGTAGACTCCGACTGCGCTAGAAACAGGGCTTGTGAACGGAATAAGTGCATTGACCCTTGCGAGGGTGTGTGCGGAGAAAGAGCAGAGTGCCATGTGATCATGCACAGGCCCGTGTGTACTTGTGTGCCCGGGTTTACGGGTGATGCCTACACAGCATGTAACCCTGTCAAAGTGACAAGTAAGCATGACCTACTCCTAACATTGTATTGCATGTTATATTTGATTATTCCTTGATTCCTTCATAGAACTGACAGAAAACTATATTCCCATATACTGACTACTCCTTCCAACACCAGCCGGGCTCCCACCGTCACTGCCACAACGAGAGGAACCCTGCCAGCAAACCACTTGTGGTACCCTGGCTGAGTGCCATGAGGAGGATGGACGGCCAGTGTGCCATTGCATTGAAGGTTTTGTGGGTGACCCATATGTAGCATGTCGCCCTCACTGCTCTGCGGATTCGCATTGTGCTTCTGGCCTAGCATGTGTCAATGACAAGTGCATTGACCCATGTCCAGGTACATGTGGCATCAATGCTGAATGTAGAGTGCCAAATCATGTCCCTATTTGCACTTGCCCACCTGGTTACACAGGCAGTGCCTATCAGCGTTGCTTCCCAAAACCGGGTAGGCTCACATAACATTATTCTTTAAGAACTAGATCTAATTTGTAATAACTTTCATTCAGTTTCTCTACTAGATAACTATAACATTTCAGCCTTTGAGCATGGTACATTGTAATTCTTTAGACTGATCAGTAATACTACTACTATATTTCACTGCATGACATCTGCATGTGTTTGCACATCCTTTTATAGATACATCCTCGGAGTCTGGTGAGGACCTGTGTGAAGTGTGTGGGTCTAATGCGGAGTGTCGTATAGTGGATGGCCGCCCAGTGTGCACTTGCCTACCTGGATTTCTTGGTGCACCACCAAACTGCCACCCAGAGTGTATCGTCAACCGTGACTGTTCCACAACAGAAGCATGTAATAAACAAAAATGTGTTGATCCATGCATTGGAGCTTGTGGCACGAATGCAGATTGCCGTGTCATCAATCATTCTCCTGTGTGTACCTGCCTTCCAGGTTACACTGGCGAACCATTCGTCAGGTGCAATCGTATCCCTGTTGGTAAGAACAAGAAAAGTTATTTCCCTTCTCTTTTTCAGCCTGTAATATTACACACAGGTGTGGGCAGTCTTTCAGTGTCTAAATCGATATTAATATATATGTTCTATTTACAGCCCAGCCAACTCTTGCACCTCCTGTTACGGAACGTCCTGATCCATGCCGTGAGGGAACTTGTGGTCCGAATGCCAACTGCCGTGTGCAGGGAACTCGTGGCATCTGTACCTGCATTGAAGGCTACTTTGGTAACCCGTATGTACAATGTCGCCCTGAGTGTGTCATCAACTCCCAGTGTCCACAGTACTTAGCTTGCAACAACCAGCGGTGTGTTGATCCTTGTCCAGGTACCTGTGGCATTGATGCCATCTGTGAGGTGGTCAACCACAATCCCTTGTGCTCCTGCCCTCGCAGCATGACAGGCGATCCCTTCGTTCGCTGTGAACCAAGTGAGTAATCTGAAATTTCATAAATGATGAAGCAGTAGATATATATGTATAAAATATATGTTTATTGATTACATCCAACAGATGTGAAAATGGGCTATAGTTTGGTCCAGCACGTAGCAGTCTTTACTCATGCATTCTCTTTCTCTCCCAATAGTCCGTGCTCCACCTGATCCATGCATCCCTACTCCATGTGGACCATACACCAAATGTCAAGTTGTGAAAGACAGGGCAGTGTGTTCTTGCCTTCCTGGCTACTTTGGAAACCCAGACCTTGGATGCAAGACGGAATGTACCATCAACTCTGACTGTCCTCTGAGTAGTGCATGCATTAACAGGAAGTGTGTTGACCCATGCATTGGTGTATGTGGAAATCAGGCTAAGTGCAGTGTGGTCGGCCACAACCCATTGTGCAGCTGCCCTGATGGATTCATTGGTGATCCTCTTACATCCTGTAGACTGAAGCCTGGTGAGTCAGCCTACTTCGTAAATCTGGTTAAACATATACTGTGATCAAATCTTTAAGAGAATGTCTTAAAATTGCATACTTTTTTTTATATACCATCAATTGTTGCCACAATAATTGAAGCTGCTGATGTTACTTAAGTCATTTATCCTTTCTATTACCAGATGTACCAGTTGATCCATGTAACCCCAATCCCTGTGGAATCAATGCAAATTGTGAAGTCAAGAACAACCGAGCGTTCTGTACTTGCTTCCCTGGATACTTTGGTAATCCAGATGTGGAGTGCAGACCTGAGTGCATCATCAATTCTGACTGCCCCAGATACCTGGCATGTGCAAATCAGAAATGTATTGACCCATGCCCAGACTCCTGTGGCATCAATGCGCTCTGTGATGTCATCAACCATAATGCTATGTGCAGCTGTCCTCGCGGTTACAACGGTGACCCATACGTCGAGTGCAGAGTTGGTAAGTACCCTCCTTGAATATGTTTGGGAATGGTTGTTAGATTATCTTGTTTTTTCTGTTTGCTCCATAAGATTTCATTTGTTTGTTATGTACATTCCTATTGCACGATTGCCAAATTGCGGAATTGCATCAGCATGAGATAAGTTGAGCATGATATATGAGTGTTCAGCATGTCAGTCTGCATGGTATCAGATGTGCCTCGCATAAGCATGTTTGTGAGATAAAGATATTCCAGTAAGATTATTCCCTTTGCATCAAATGCCCATATGTTTTCTTTTCTCCTACACAAAGAGCATGTATTATAAAAGACAAACTCTAAAGTGTACCCATTGCATGTGTTAATTGCATGATCCCTAATTTTTTCAGCACCACCACCGCCCGTCAAGTGCTCCCGAATGCATGTGGCTTTAACACTGAATGTAGAGTTACTAATGGTATTCCTATATGCTATTGCCTCCCCAGCTACACGGGCGACCCTTACAAAGGTTGCTCACCCACTACCACAACTTCCCCCCCGCTAGTAGCTGTCCCAGGCTCCTCATCCCCCCGCCTTTCCATCCCCTACTACTCCATCCTCTCCCCCCGTCCACCCATTGAGTGCGAGGCTAACTCACATTGCTCACCCTCAAGAACGTGTATCAACCAGCGCTGCGTCGATCCCTGCACTGCCAGCCTCCCTTGTGCTGTGGGGGCAGAGTGTACTGTCATCCGCCATCGCCCTGTGTGCAGATGTCCTTCAGGCTTCCAGGGAAATCCGCAGATTTCCTGCACTCCCATCCCGACTACCCCCAAACCAGACTGTCTTGCTGACCGTGACTGCCCACTGGACAAAGCATGCGCAGGAGGCAATGTGTTGATCCTTGTCGATTAGCTAACCCATGTTCACACTTGGCTGAATGTACTGTTGTTGGACATATGCCAGACTGTACATGTATCTTAGGTTACGTCGGTAATGGTTATTATTGTGAACTCTCTACTACAACATCAACAACACCTGGACCTATTGCTCACTTTCCTACTCACACAACCGTCCGCCCTGAAGTTGCTACCGTCCTCAAAGCCATGAAGTGGAATATGAGTGCACCAGAGATTTTGAGTGCGATGATGATGAAATGTGCCATAACAGAGAATGTGAACCTGTCTGTATAGTGTCTAATCCCTGCACAGGTGACAACACTGCATGCCGTGGAATCAATCACCGACCTGTGTGCCAGTGTCTTCCAGGATTTGTTGGTAACCCATTCATTGAATGCAAGAGGCCTTTGCCGTCCACACCATCACCAGAATGTCTTTCTGACCGAGAATGCCCAGATAATAAGGCTTGTGCTCAAAGAGAATGTATAAATCCATGTATCTTATCAAATCCATGTTCATTATATGCTGAATGTACAACACGGGATCACTTCCCAGTTTGTACATGTATTTTAGGCTTTACTGGAAATGGGTACTTCTGTGACAGGCTCCCACCAATAGTGGAGATACAAACACTTCCAACAAGTGTTACAAGACCACCTATTGCAGTGACAACTATCACTCACAGTCCCATAGCTGAGTATCCTACTACAGAGCATCCTCGACCGAAAACTCCTAGCCCAAGGCCACCATTCCTGCCACCTCTTCCATCCATTAGTGTAGGATGCAAAAGCAATGATGACTGCCCATACAGTAATTCCTGTATAAACAAACTTTGTGTTGATGTGTGCCATCAAGGTTACTGTGGCAAGAATGCAGATTGTTCTATCAAGTTTGACATCCCAATGTGTTCTTGTCCACCTGGGACATCTGGTGATCCTTTTATCAGATGTAAGGCAGTAGCCACAGAAGCTCCTCCAACCACACTTGCTCCCCTTGCAGACACACATAGTCCTCTGCAAGAAGCTCCTTTGAATCCTGTTGTTGGCTCTACATCACCTATGCCACCCCCTCTTGCCGCAGCCTCAACCACAAGAATCCCTGATACTGCTTTTATACAGCCTACCACCATCCATTCTTTGCCACCACCCATAACCATTGGCTGTGAAAGTAATGATGAATGTCCGTATGATAACACTTGTATCAATAAGCTGTGTGTGGTGATGTCTGCAGTCCATCCTTATGTGGCGAGGATGCAGAATGTCATACTCTTTCCAACAGACCATCTTGCTTCTGTCCTCCTGGAACAACAGGTAATCCTACCATCAAGTGTACTGCTATACTGACTGAGCGGCCCAGTACTCTTCATCCTCCTATTGCTGAGACACTTCCACCACCACCAGCAGTACCAGTTCAGCCCATTTCAAGTCCCTCTCACACACCACATCCACCTATAGCTGATGTTGGAACTCCAAGACCACTACCTCTTCCATTTGATGAACCGGAGAAGCCCCTTCCTCCAATAATACCACCTATTGCAATTGCTTGTGAGAATAATGACGACTGCACAATTGATAACACCTGTTACAACAGGTTGTGTTATGATGTTTGCGTCTTAGGAATATGTGGTGAAGAGGCAACCTGTACAATCACTATACATCGTCCAGTATGTACATGCCCACCTGGAACGACAGGAAATCCTACTGACAGGTGTATTGCACTACTAACAGAAAAACCAACAACTTTCAGTCCAATAGCAGAAACAAACCCTCCCACTAAAGATGAACCAATAATTCCAGAAGCTTCCCGGTTCCACTACTATGATACCACTAGTTGACCCCATTCATAAAAGACCCACAACACCTATACCACTTCCTCCAGAGCCACCTACACCTAGTCAATAGTTGTCGGTTGTGAAAGCACAGATGCATGTCCATCAGACAATTCTTGCATCAATAAACTGTGCCTCGACGTCTGTTTCCCAGGGTTTTGTGGTGAAAATGCAGAATGTCAGACAGTTCAGCATCGACCAAAATGTAAATGCCCTCCAGGAACATCAGGCAATCCAACAATCAAGTGTTCTGCAATAGCAGTTGATGTTCTCTCTCCCAATTGCTGAACCTAAGCCTGCTCCACCTCATGAACAAGTTATCCCAATTGCAGGTCCAACAACCACAGGTTTGCCACCACTAGCAGAACACGTAACTCGTCCACGCCCAGATATAACAGTGACACAACCCGTACCTCCACCAGTGATACCATCTATAATAATTGCATGTGAGAATAATGATGATTGTGAAATGAGCAATTCATGCATCAATATGTTGTGTTATGATGCATGCAGTCTCAATTCTTGTGGCGAAGAAGCTGACTGTAAAACAATTAATCACCGTCCAGTTTGCATCTGTCCACCAGGAACTACTGGTGATCCACAGGTTGGATGCAAAGCTACAACAACTGAAAGAGTGACAACTCACTCTCCAATGACTGATAGGCCACCTCAGCAACCTGTAGTTCCTATTCAACCTATTGCTGGTCCATCATCTGAACTTCCTATACCAGTAGCAGAAGAGCCAACCACAAGGCCACCAGAACTTCCTTTGACAACACACAGACCTGTGCCAACACCTCCCATGATCCCCATTGGTTGTGAGAGCACTGATGATTGTCCATTTGATAATTCATTGTCAACCGTCTCTGTATGGATGTTTGCCACCCAGGGCTATGCGGAGAAAATGCTGACTGTCAAACAGTAGGACACAAACCCTCTTGTCTGTGTCCTCCAGGCACTACTGGAAATCCAACTGACCACTGTGTGGCATTAGGAACAGACAGACCAACCACAGTTATCCCCTTGCAGAGAGACCAATTCCTCCATCGGATGCTAATATTATCCCTGGAATAGGACCATCCAGTACTCCTCTTCCACCACTAGCAGAAACATCAATCAGACCCACTGAACCACCATTACCTTCAACAACTCCATCTCCTATTGTACCACCAATTGTAATAGCGTGTGAAAACAATGATGACTGTACAACAGACAATTCGTGTATTAATAATCTGTGTTATGATGTGTGCAGCTTAGGTATTTGTGGAGATGATGCTGACTGTAGAATACGTGATCATCGTCCAGTGTGTAGCTGTCCTCCAGGGACCACAGGAGATCCTACACGTGGATGTTATGCAGAGCTCACCGAAAGGCCTCTATCTCCTCCTTCTCCAATACCAGAGACTCGACCACCTCAAGATGAAGCTCCAATAAGACCCATTGCAGAATCATCAAGCCAGGTCTTCCTCCTCTGGCAGAACTCCCAACACCAAGGCCTAAACCACCTCCAGTTACAACACCTCCTCCACCACCCACACCAGGTCCCATACCTGTTGGATGTGAAACAACAGATGATTGTCCATCTGATAATTCTTGTGTGAATAGACTGTGTCTTGATGTCTGTTATCCTGGAATATGTGGGAATAATGCAGAATGTCAAACACATGGACATCGTCCCTTATGTACTTGTCCACCAGGAACAACTGGCAATCCTACCATCAAGTGCTCAGCAATGGTTGTTGATACCCCTTCTACCCCATATCCTCCTATTGCAGGTGAACAACCAGTTCAGCCAGATTCTCCTATCAGTCCTATCTCAGGTTCATCTACCACTGGGCAGCCACCTCTGGCAGAAGATACAATCCGTACTACACCAGCACCATTACCAGTCAGACCTACTCCACAACCTATTGTCCCTCCCATTTCTATTGCTTGTGAAAACAATGATGATTGTGACATTGGGGACTCATGTATCAACATGCTTTGTTATGATGCATGTAGCCTTAACTTCTGTGGAGAAGATGCTGACTGTAAGACAATTGACCATCGTCCAGTTTGTGTCTGTCCACCAGGAACCAGTGGAAATCCTCAGATTGGTTGTAAAGCTACAGTGACGGAAAAAGTGACAACTATTCCTCCAGTGACAGATAGACCACCTCAACAACCTGTAGTTCCTATTCAACCTATTGCTGGTCCATCATCTGAACTTCCCATACCAGTAGCAGAAGAGCCAACCACAAGGCCACCAGAACTTCCTTTGACAACATACAGACCTGTGCCAACACCACCCATGATCCCCATTGGTTGTGAGAGCACTGATGATTGTCCATTTGATAATTCATGTGTCAACCGTCTCTGCATGGATGTTTGCCACCCAGGGCTATGCGGAGAAATGCTGACTGTCAAACAGTGGGACACAAACCCTCTTGTCTGTGTCCTCCAGGCACTACTGGAAATCCAACTGACCACTGTGTGGCATTAGGAACAGACAGACCAACCACAGTTATCCCCCTTGCAGAGAGACCAATTCCTCCATCGGATGCTAATATTATCCCTGGAATAGGACCATCCAGTACTCCTCTTCCACCACTAGCAGAAACATCAATCAGACCCACTGAACCACCATTACCTTCAACAACTCCATCTCCTATTGTACCACCAATTGTAATAGCGTGTGAAAACAATGATGACTGTACAACAGACAATTCGTGTATTAATAATCTGTGTTATGATGTGTGCAGCTTGGGTATTTGTGGAGATGATGCTGACTGTAGAATACGTGATCATCGTCCAGTGTGTAGCTGTCCTCCAGGGACCACAGGAGATCCTACACGTGGATGTTACGCAGAGCTCACCGAAAGGCCTCTATCTCCTCCTTCTCCAATACCAGAGACTCGACACCTCAAGATGAAGCTCCAATAAGACCCATTGCAGAATCATCAAGCACAGGTCTTCCTCCTCTGGCAGAACTCCCAACACCAAGGCCTAAACCACCTCCAGTTACAACACCTCCTCACCACCCACACCAGGTCCCATACCTGTTGGATGTGAAACAACAGATGATTGTCCATCTGATAATTCTTGTGTGAATAGACTGTGTCTTGATGTCTGTTATCCTGGAATATGTGGGAATAATGCAGAATGTCAAACACATGGACATCGTCCCTTATGTACTTGTCCACAGGAACAACTGGCAATCCTACCATCAAGTGCTCAGCAATGGTTGTTGATACCCTTCTACCCATATCCTCCTATTGCAGGTGAACAACCAGTTCAGCCAGATTCTCCTATCAGTCCTATCTCAGGTTCATCTACCACTGGGCAGCCACCTCTGGCAGAAGATACAATCCGTACTACACCAGCACCATTACCAGTCAGACCTACTCCACAACCTATTGTCCCTCCCATTTCTATTGCTTGTGAAAACAATGATGATTGTGACATTGGGGACTCATGTATCAACATGCTTTGTTATGATGCATGTAGCCTTAACTTCTGTGGAGAAGATGCTGACTGTAAGACAATTGACCATCGTCCAGTTTGTGTCTGTCCACCAGGAACCAGTGGAAATCCTCAGATTGGTTGTAAAGCTACAGTGACGGAAAAAGTGACAACTATTCCTCCAGTGACAGACAGACCACCTCAACAACCTGTAGTTCCTATTCAACCTATTGCTGGTCCATCATCTGAACTTCCCATACCAGTAGCAGAAGAGCCAACCACAAGGCCACCAGAACTTCCTTTGACAACATACAGACCTGTGCCAACACCACCCATGATCCCCATTGGTTGTGAGAGCACTGATGATTGTCCATTTGATAATTCATGTGTCAACCGTCTCTGCATGGATGTTTGCCACCCAGGACTATGCGGAGAAAATGCTGACTGTCAAACAGTGGGACACAAACCCTCTTGTCTGTGTCCTCCAGGCACTACTGGAAATCCAACTGACCACTGTGTGGCATTAGGAACAGACAGACCAACCACAGTTATCCCCCTTGCAGAGAGACCAATTCCTCCATCGGATGCTAATATTATCCCTGGAATAGGACCATCCAGTACTCCTCTTCCACCACTAGCAGAAACATCAATCAGACCCACTGAACCACCATTACCTTCAACAACTCCATCTCCTATTGTACCACCAATTGTAATAGCGTGTGAAAACAATGATGACTGTACAACAGACAATTCGTGTATTAATAATCTGTGTTATGATGTGTGCAGCTTGGGTATTTGTGGAGATGATGCTGACTGTAGAATACGTGATCATCGTCCAGTGTGTAGCTGTCCTCAGGGACCACAGGAGATCCTACACGTGGATGTTATGCAGAGCTCACCGAAAGGCCTCTATCTCCTCCTTCTCCAATACCAGAGACTCGACCACCTCAAGATGAAGCTCCAATAAGACCCATTGCAGAATCATCAAGCCAGGTCTTCCTCCTCTGGCAGAACTCCCAACACCAAGGCCTAAACCACCTCCAGTTACAACACCTCCTCCACCACCCACACCAGGTCCCATACCTGTTGGATGTGAAACAACAGATGATTGTCCATCTGATAATTCTTGTGTGAATAGACTGTGTCTTGATGTCTGTTATCCTGGAATATGTGGGAATAATGCAGAATGTCAAACACATGGACATCGTCCCTTATGTACTTGTCCACCAGGAACAACTGGCAATCCTACCATCAAGTGCTCAGCAATGGTTGTTTGATACCCCTTCTACCCCATATCCTCCTATTGCAGCGTGAACAACCAGTTCAGCCAGATTCTCCTATCAGTCCTATTCAGGTTCATCTACCACTGGGCAGCCACCTCTGGCAGAAGATACAATCCGTACTACACCAGCACCATTACCAGTCAGACCCTACTCCACAACCTATTGTCCCTCCCATTTCTATTGCTTGTGAAAACAATGATGATTGTGACATTGGGGACTCATGTATCAACATGCTTTGTTATGATGCATGTAGCCTTAACTTCTGTGGAGAAGATGCTGACTGTAAGACAATTGACCATCGTCCAGTTTGTGTCTGTCCACCAGGAACCAGTGGAAATCCTCAGATTGGTTGTAAAGCTACAGTGATGGAAAAAGTGACAACTATTCCTCCAGTGACAGATAGACCACCTCAACAACCTGTAGTTCCTATTCAACCTATTGCTGGTCCATCATCTGAACTTCCCATACCAGTAGCAGAAGAGCCAACCACAAGGCCACCAGAACTTCCTTTGACAACATACAGACCTGTGCAACACCACCCATGATCCCCATTGGTTGTGAGAGCACTGATGATTGTCCATTTGATAATTCATGTGTCAACCGTCTCTGCATGGATGTTTGCCACCCAGGGCTATGCGGAGAAAATGCTGACTGTCAAACAGTGGGACACAAACCCTCTTGTCTGTGTCCTCCAGGCACTACTGGAAATCCAACTGACCACTGTGTGGCATTAGGAACAGACAGACCAACCACAGTTATCCCCTTGCAGAGAGACCAATTCCTCCATCGGATGCTAATATTATCCCTGGAATAGGACCATCCAGTACTCCTCTTCCACCACTAGCAGAAACATCAATCAGACCCACTGAACCACCATTACCTTCAACAACTCCATCTCCTATTGTACCACCAATTGTAATAGCGTGTGAAAACAATGATGACTGTACAACAGACAATTCGTGTATTAATAATCTGTGTTATGATGTGTGCAGCTTAGGTATTTGTGGAGATGATGCTGACTGTAGAATACGTGATCATCGTCCAGTGTGTAGCTGTCCTCCAGGGACCACAGGAGATCCTACACGTGGATGTTATGCAGAGCTCACCGAAAGGCCTCTATCTCCTCCTTCTCCAATACCAGAGACTCGACCACCTCAAGATGAAGCTCCAATAAGACCCATTGCAGAATCATCAAGCCCAGGTCTTCCTCCTCTGGCAGAACTCCCAACACCAAGGCCTAAACCACCTCCAGTTACAACACCTCCTCCACACCCACACCAGGTCCCATACCTGTTGGATGTGAAACAACAGATGATTGTCCATCTGATAATTCTTGTGTGAATAGACTGTGTCTTGATGTCTGTTATCCTGGAATATGTGGGAATAATGCAGAATGTCAAACACATGGACATCGTCCCTTATGTACTTGTCCACCAGGAACAACTGGCAATCCTACCATCAAGTGCTCAGCAATGGTTGTTGATACCCCTTCTACCCATATCCTCCTATTGCAGGTGAACAACCAGTTCAGCCAGATTCTCCTATCAGTCCTATCTCAGGTTCATCTACCACTGGGCAGCCACCTCTGGCAGAAGATACAATCCGTACTACACCAGCACCATTACCAGTCAGACCTACTCCACAACCTATTGTCCCTCCCATTTCTATTGCTTGTGAAAACAATGATGATTGTGACATTGGGGACTCATGTATCAACATGCTTTGTTATGATGCATGTAGCCTTAACTTCTGTGGAGAAGATGCTGACTGTAAGACAATTGACCATCGTCCAGTTTGTGTCTGTCCACCAGGAACCAGTGGAAATCCTCAGATTGGTTGTAAAGCTACAGTGACGGAAAAAGTGACAACTATTCTCCAGTGACAGATAGACCACCTCAACAACCTGTAGTTCCTATTCAACCTATTGCTGGTCCATCATCTGAACTTCCCATACCAGTAGCAGAAGAGCCAACCACAAGGCCACCAGAACTTCCTTTGACAACATACAGACCTGTGCCAACACCACCCATGATCCCCATTGGTTGTGAGAGCACTGATGATTGTCCATTTGATAATTCATGTGTCAACCGTCTCTGCATGGATGTTTGCCACCCAGGGCTATGCGGAGAAAATGCTGACTGTCAAACAGTGGGACACAAACCCTTTGTCTGTGTCCTCCAGGCACTACTGGAAATCCAACTGACCACTGTGTGGCATTAGGAACAGACAGACCAACCACAGTTATCCCCCTTGCAGAGAGACCAATTCCTCCATCGGATGCTAATATTATCCCTGGAATAGGACCATCCAGTACTCCTCTTCCACCACTAGCAGAAACATCAATCAGCCCACTGAACCACCATTACCTTCAACAACTCCATCTCCTATTGTACCACCAATTGTAATAGCGTGTGAAAACAATGATGACTGTACAACAGACAATTCGTGTATTAATAATCTGTGTTATGATGTGTGCAGCTTAGGTATTTGTGGAGATGATGCTGACTGTAGAATACGTGATCATCGTCCAGTGTGTAGCTGTCCTCCAGGGACCACAGGAGATCCTACACGTGGATGTTATGCAGAGCTCACCGAAAGGCCTCTATCTCCTCCTTCTCCAATACCAGAGACTCGACCACCTCAAGATGAAGCTCCAATAAGACCCATTGCAGAATCATCAAGCCCAGGTCTTCCTCCTCTGGCAGAACTCCCAACACCAAGGCCTAAACCACCTCCAGTTACAACACCTCCTCCACCACCCACACCAGGTCCCATACCTGTTGGATGTGAAACAACAGATGATTGTCCATCTGATAATTCTTGTGTGAATAGACTGTGTCTTGATGTCTGTTATCCTGGAATATGTGGGAATAATGCAGAATGTCAAACACATGGACATCGTCCCTTATGTACTTGTCCACCAGGAACAACTGGCAATCCTACCATCAAGTGCTCAGCAATGGTTGTTGATACCCCTTCTACCCATATCCTCCTATTGCAGGTGAACAACCAGTTCAGCCAGATTCTCCTATCAGTCCTATCTCAGGTTCATCTACCACTGGGCAGCCACCTCTGGCAGAAGATACAATCCGTACTACACCAGCACCATTACCAGTCAGACCTACTCCACAACCTATTGTCCCTCCCATTTCTATTGCTTGTGAAAACAATGATGATTGTGACATTGGGGACTCGTGTATCAACATGCTTTGTTATGATGCATGTAGCCTTAACTTCTGTGGAGAAGATGCTGACTGTAAGACAATTGACCATCGTCCAGTTTGTGTCTGTCCACCAGGAACCAGAGGAGATCCTCAGATTGCTGTTGTAGCTACAGTGACGGAAAAAGTGACAACTATTCCTCCAGTGACAGACAGACCACCTCAACAACCTGTAGTTCCTATTCAACCTATTGCTGGTCCATCATCTGAACTTCCCATACCAGTAGCAGAAGAGCCAACCACAAGGCCACCAGAACTTCCTTTGACAACATATAGACCTGTGCCAACACCCCATGATCCCCATTGGTTGTGAGAGCACTGATGATTGTCCATTTGATAATTCATGTGTCAACCGTCTTTGTATGGATGTTTGCCACCCAGGATTATGCGGAGAAAATGCTGACTGTCAAACAGTGGGACACAAACCCTCTTGTTGTGTCCTCCAGGCACTACTGGAAATCCAACTGACCACTGTGTGGCATTAGGAACAGACAGACCAACCACAGTTATCCCCCTTGCAGAGAGACCAATTCCTCCATCGGATGCTAATATTATCCCTGGAATAGGACCATCCAGTACTCCTCTTCCACCACTAGCAGAAACATCAATCAGCCCACTGAACCACCATTACCTTCAACAACTCCATCTCCTATTGTACCACCAATTGTAATAGCGTGTGAAAACAATGATGACTGTACAACAGACAATTCGTGTATTAATAATCTGTGTTATGATGTGTGCAGCTTGGGTATTTGTGGAGATGATGCTGACTGTAGAATACGTGATCATCGTCCAGTGTGTAGCTGTCCTCCAGGGACCACAGGAGATCCTACACGTGGATGTTACGCAGAGCTCACCGAAAGGCCTCTATCTCCTCCTTCTCCAATACCAGAGACTCGACCACCTCAAGATGAAGCTCCAATAAGACCCATTGCAGAATCATCAAGCACAGGTCTTCCTCCTCTGGCAGAACTCCAACACCAAGGCCTAAACCACCTCCAGTTACAACACCTCCTCCACCACCCACACCAGGTCCCATACCTGTTGGATGTGAAACAACAGATGATTGTCCATCTGATAATTCTTGTGTGAATAGACTGTGTCTTGATGTCTGTTATCCTGGAATATGTGGGAATAATGCAGAATGTCAAACACATGGACATCGTCCCTTATGTACTTGTCCACCAGGAACAACTGGCAATCCTACCATCAAGTGCTCAGCAATGGTTGTTGATACCCCTTCTACCCCATATCCTCCTATTGCAGGTGAACAACCAGTTCAGCCAGATTCTCCTATCAGTCCTATCTCAGGTTCATCTACCACTGGGCAGCCACCTCTGGCAGAAGATACAATCCGTACTACACCAGCACCATTACCAGTCAGACCTACTCCACAACCTATTGTCCCTCCCATTTCTATTGCTTGTGAAAACAATGATGATTGTGACATTGGGGACTCATGTATCAACATGCTTTGTTATGATGCATGTAGCCTTAACTTCTGTGGAGAAGATGCTGACTGTAAGACAATTGACCATCGTCCAGTTTGTGTCTGTCCACCAGGAACCAGAGGAGATCCTCAGATTGGCTGTGTAGCTACAGTGACGGAAAAAGTGACAACTATTCCTCCAGTGACAGACAGACCACCTCAACAACCTGTAGTTCCTATTCAACCTATTGCTGGTCCATCATCTGAACTTCCCATACCAGTAGCAGAAGAGCCAACCACAAGGCCACCAGAACTTCCTTTGACAACATACAGACCTGTACCAACACCTCCCATGATCCCCATTGGTTGTGAGAGCACTGATGATTGTCCATTTGATAATTCATGTGTCAACCGTCTTGTATGGATGTTTGCCACCCAGGACTATGCGGAGAAAATGCTGACTGTCAAACAGTGGGACACAAACCCTTCTTGTGTATGTCCTCCAGGCACTACTGGAAATCCAACTAAACTGTTGGCATTAGGAACAGACAGACCAACCACAGTTATCCCCCTTGCAGAGAGACACAACCTCCATCGGATGTTAACATTATCCCGGAATAGGACCATCCAGTACTCCTCTTCCACCACTAGCAGAAACATCAATCAGACCCACTGAACCACCATTACCTTCAACAACTCCATCTCCATTGTACCACCAATTGTAATAGCGTGTGAAAACAATGATGACT
This sequence comes from Penaeus vannamei, assembly GCF_003789085.1. Classification (NCBI taxonomy): domain Eukaryota; kingdom Metazoa; phylum Arthropoda; class Malacostraca; order Decapoda; family Penaeidae; genus Penaeus; species Penaeus vannamei. The sequence continues at coordinate 120,493 of NW_020871780.1, forward strand.
GTACAACAGACAATTCTGCATAATAATTGTGTTATGATGTGTGCAGCTTAGGTATTTGTGGAGATGATGCTGACTGTAGAATCCATGACCATCGTCCAGTGTGTAGCTGTCCTCCAGGGACCACAGGAGATCCTACACGTGGATGTTATGCAGAGCTCACCGAAAGGCCTCTTCTCCTCCTTCTCCAATACCAGAGACACGCCACCTCAAGATGAAGCTCCAATAAGACCCATTGCAGAATCATCAAGCCCAGGTCTTCCTCCTTGGCAGAACTCCCAACACCAAGGCCTAAACCACTTCCAGTTACAACACCTCCTCCACCACCCACACCAGGTCCCATACCTGTTGGATGTGAAACAACAGATGAATGCCCATCTGATAATTCTTGTATAAACAGACTATGTCTTAATGTCTGTTATCCTGGTATATGTGGAAGCAATGCAGAATGTCAAACACATGGACATCGTCCCTTATGTACTTGTCCACCAGGAACAACTGGCAATCCTACCATCAAGTGCTCAGCAGTGGTTTTGATATACCTACCACACCATATCCTCCTGTTGCTGGTGAACAACCAGTTCAGCCAGATTCTCCAATCAGTCCTATCTCAGGTTCATCTACCACTGGGCAGCCACCTCTGGCAGAAGATACAATCCGTACTACACCAGCACCATTACCAGTCAGACCTATTCCACAACCTGTTATTTCCTCCTATTTCTATTGCTTGTGAAAACAATGATGATTGTGACATTGGGGACTCGTGTATCAACATGCTTTGTTATGATGCATGTAGCCTTAACTTCTGTGGAGAAGATGCTGACTGTAAGACAATAGACCATCGTCCAGTTTGTGTCTGTCCACCAGGAACCAGTGGAAATCCTCAGATTGGTTGTGTAGGTACAGTGACGGAAAAAAGTACAACTATTCTCCAGTGACAGATAGACCACCTCAACAACCTGTAGTTCCTATTCAACCTATTGCTGGTCCATCATCTGAACTTCCCATACCAGTAGCAGAAGAGCCAACCACAAGGCCACCAGAACTTCCTTTGACAACATACAGACCTGTACCAACACCTCCCATGATCCCCATTGGTTGTGAGAGCACTGATGATTGTCCATTTGATAATTCATGTGTCAACCGTCTTGTATGGATGTTTGCCACCCAGGACTATGCGGAGAAAATGCTGACTGTCAAACAGTGGGACACAAACCTTCTTGTGTGTCCTCAGGCACTACTGGAAATCCAACTGACCACTGTGTGGCATTGGTAACAGACAGACCAACCACAGTCATCCCCCTTGCAGAGAGACCACTTCCTCCATCGGATGCTAATATTATCCCTGGAATAGGACCATCCAGTACTCCTCTTCCACCACTAGCAGAAACATCAATCAGACCCACTGAACCACCATTACCTTCAACAACTCCATCTCCTATTGTACCACCAATAGTAATGCTTGTGAAAAACAATGATGACTGTACAACAGACAATTCGTGTATTAATAATCTATGTTATGATGTGTGCAGCTTGGTATTTGTGGAGAAGATGCCCAATGTAGGATTGATAATCATCGTCCTGTGTGTAGTTGTCCTCCAGGAACCACAGGAGATCCAACTCGAGGATGTAATGCTTTGCTCACTGAAAGGCCTCCATCTACTCTCTCTCCTATATCAGAGATTCGACCACCAAAGGATGAGGTTTCCATAACTCCTGTTACTGAACCAGCAAGGCCTGGACTCCCTCCACTGGCAGAGCAACCCAAGCCAAGGCCAACATTACCTCCAGTAACTCCACCTCCACCACCACCCACACCAGGTCCTATAACTGTGGGATGTGAGTCTACAGAAGAGTGTCCTTCTGACAATTCCTGTGTAAATAAACTGTGCCTGAACATGTGTTATCCAGGATTCTGTGGAGAAAATGCAGACTGTCAGACTCAAGCACATCGACCTATCTGTAGCTGTCCACCTGGTACCACAGGAAATCCAACCATCAAGTGCTCTGCTATGGTTGTAAAAGAGCCACCAACGCTTCAGCCTCCAATGGCAGAAGAGAAACCACTACATCCAGATTCTCCAATTAGACCAATTGCAGGTTCCACAACCACTTTGCAGCCACCTTTAATAGAAGAAACTGTGCGTCCTACACCAGAACCGCTTCCAACACGACCTCCACCACCAGCTCTTGTTCCAGCATTACCTATTGCTTGTGAAAATAATGATGATTGCGATGTAGACAACTCTTGCCTGAACAAGCTTTGTTATGATGCCTGCACTCTTGGTATATGTGGAGATGATGCAGAGTGTGAAACTGTAGACCACCGACCTGTATGTCTTTGTCCATATGGAACAAGTGGGGATCCTCAAGTAGGATGCAAAGCAATGGTAGCAGAAATGCCTGTAACAATTTCACCAATAGTTGAACAGTCGCAGGTCAGTGATGTACCCATTCATGCCATCCCAGGCCCATCTTCAACTCCACAATCTCCCATCGCTGAACTACCAACGACACGACCACCTGAACCTCCAATGCCTCTGCCTCCAGCAATTCCAACACCTCCACCCAATCCAGTAGGCTGTGAAAGCACAGATGACTGTCCATATGACAACAGCTGCATCAACCGTCTTTGTCTGGATGTATGTCATCCTGGTCTGTGTGGTGACAGTGCTGATTGCCAGACCATTGGCCATAGACCTCTCTGTGTGTGCCCTCCTGGCACTACAGGCAACCCTACAGAGAGCTGCAAGGCAGTTGCTACTGACAGACCGACAACTTTCTCTCCTGTAACAGGCGCCCCAGGCATAACTCCAGATCATCAGATTGTACCAGGAATTGGACCATCAACGCCAACACCACCACCTCTAGCTGAGACACCAACACCAAGACCTCCATTGCCAACAACTCCCAGACCTCCTCCACCTCCAGTTGTTCCACCTTTCGTAATTGCTTGTACAAACAATGATGATTGTACAACAGATAACTCATGCATCAATAATCTTTGCTATGATGTATGTAGTCTTGGAGTGTGTGGAGATGATGCAGACTGTAAGATTCATAATCATCGCCCAGTTTGCAGTTGTCCTCCAGGAACCACAGGAGATCCTTCCTATGGATGTCAGGCAATGCTTACAGAAAGGCCATTGGTACCACCTTCACCTATTCCAGAAATCAGTCCAACTCAGCCAGGTGATCCAATTAGACCCATAGCTGAACCAACAAGTCCTGGACTTCCTCCTGTGGCTGAACTTCCTACACCAAGACCTACACTACCTCCAGTGACTCAGCCACCTCCACCACCCACACCTGGTCCCCTCCCTGTAGGATGTGAAACTTCTGATGAATGTCCATCTGATAACTCCTGCGTAAACAGACTCTGTCTTGATGTTTGTTATCCAGGCCTTTGTGGAGAAAGTGCTGATTGCCAGACTCAAGGAAATCGTCCATTATGTAAATGTCCACCAGGAACAACTGGAAACCCAACCATCAAGTGTTCTGCAATGGCCTTTGATGAACCACCAAAACCATACCCACCAGAAGTAGGCAAAGAACCTGTACAACCAGATTCTCCAATCAGTCCCATTGCAGGTCCTACAACCACAGGACTCCCACCTCTGGTAGCAGATTCACCTCGTCCCACACCCGAACCTCTACCACCACGACCTCCACCACCACCAATTGTTCCAGCAATTCCCATTGCATGTGAAAATAATGATGACTGTGATGTTGGTGACTCTTGCATAAACATGCTTTGCTATGATGTATGTAGCCTTAATTCCTGTGGAGAAGATGCAGATTGTACATCTATCAATCATCGGCCAGTTTGTTTATGCCCACCTGGTACAACAGGCAACCCCCAAATTGGATGTAAAGCAACCACAACAGAAAAAATAACAACACTTCCACCTGTAACAGATAAACCTCCAAGGCAGCCTGACATTACTATACATCCAGTAGCAGGTCCAACTTCCACACTGCCAGCTCCAGTGGCAGAAGAGCCAACAACTCGTATTCCAGAACCTACAACTACAGTGCTACCTCCTGTGCCAACTTTACCACCAATACCTGTTGGTTGTGAAAGCAATGATCATTGCCCCTATAGCAATACTTGTGTAAACCGGTTTTGTCTTGACATATGTTATCCAGGACTGTGTGGAGAAAATGCAAACTGTCAGACTCAGAGTCACAGACCTCTTTGTACCTGTCCTCCAGGGACAACTGGCAACCCAACAGAACACTGCAGTGCCCTAGCAACAGAAATACCTGTTACAGTCTTGCCACTAGCAGAAACGACAAGACCACCACTTTCCCCGACTATCATTCCTGGAAAAGAGCCTCCTAGTACTATATTTCCTCCTCTGGTTGAGTTCTCAACAGTCCGACCAACTGAACCACCATTACCTCTACCGCTTCCTCCTGCCATTGTTCCACCAGTTGCTATAGCTTGCACAAATAATGATGACTGCTCTACGGATAACTCTTGCATTAATCACTTTTGCTATGATGTATGTAGTCTTGGTGTATGTGGAGGGGATGCTGACTGTAAAATTCATAATCACCGGCCCATCTGTAGCTGTCCTCCTGGGACTGAAGGAGATCCTACTCAAGGATGCCACGCAGTACTTACAGAAAGACCTCCAACATCTCCTTCTCCCATATCTGAAATACATTCATCACAACCTGGTGATCCAATAACACCTGTAACAGAGCCGACAAGCCCTGGACTGCCTCCTTTGGCTGAGCTTCCTACACCAAGACCTAAACAACCACCTGTGACTCAGCCACCACCACCGCCCACACCTGGACCCTTACCAGTTGGCTGTGAGACTACAGACGAGTGTCCATATGATAATTCTTGTATAAACCGACTTTGCCTTGATGTTTGTTATCCTGGCTTTTGTGGACAAAACGCTGACTGTCAGACTCAAGGACATCGTCCCCTTTGTACTTGTCCACCAGGTACAACAGGGAACCCAACTATAAAGTGTACAGCTCTTGCTGTTGATTCTCCCCAAACTCCTGCTCCTCCGGTGGCTGGAGAGACGCCCCAGCAACCTGACTCTCCAATTACCCCCCTTACTGGAGACACGACTACTGGACTACCACCTCTGGTAGAAGAGCCTACAACTCCCTACCCAGACCCTCTCCCACCTCGACCTCCCTTACCTCCTGTTATTCCTCCCATTTCTATTGCATGTGAAAATAATGATGACTGTGATTTTGATAACTCTTGCCTTAATCTACTTTGCTATGATGCATGCAGTCTTGGGGTATGTGGTGATGATGCTGATTGCAGAACTGTTAATCACAGACCTGTATGTCTTTGTCCTCCTGGTACAACTGGAGACCCTCAAGTTAAATGCAAAGCTTTAGTGACTGAAAGTTCAACAACTGTTCCCCCTGTTGCGGAGGTGCCACCCCGTCCTGAAGAATCAATTCGTCCAATTTCAGATTCTACTACACGACCCCCACCAATAGCTGAAACGCCTGAAACTAGACCACCACAACAGCCCATTACCCAACGTCCAACACCCATTCCTACTGCTCCGCCAATTATAGTTGGGTGTGAAAGCAACGACCAGTGCAGCTTCGACAACACATGTGTAAATCGTCTCTGCCTGGATGTTTGCCATCCTGGGTTGTGTGGTGACAATGCCGACTGCCAAACTGTAGGACATCGCCCATCCTGTGTGTGTCCACCGGGAACAACAGGCAATCCCACAGTACACTGCAGTGCTATAGCAACACTGAAACCAGAAATTACCATTTCACCTATAACGGGAAAACCTGGAATGCCAGTAGATGATCCACTGATTCCAGAAGCTGGCACAACCACCACACCTCTCCCACCTTTAGCAGAGATGCCAACACCAAAGACTCCAGAGCCAGTAACTGAACGTCCAAAGCCACAGCCAATTGTTCCTCCAATAGCTATTGCTTGTACAAATAATGATGATTGTACAACAGATAACTCATGCATTAACAATCTTTGCTATGATGTATGTAGTCTTGGAGTGTGTGGAGATGATGCAGACTGTAAGATTCATGATCACCGTCCAGTCTGTAGCTGTCCTCCAGGAACAACAGGAGACCCTACAACTGGCTGTCGTGCAGTGCTTACGGAAAGGCCATTGGTACCACCTTCACCTATTCCAGAAATCAGTCCAACTCAGCCAGGTGATCCAATTAGACCCATAGCTGAACCAACAAGTCCTGGACTTCCTCCTGTGGCTGAACTTCCTACACCAAGACCTACACTACCTCCAGTGACTCAGCCACCTCCACCACCCACACCTGGTCCCCTCCCTGTAGGATGTGAAACTTCTGATGAATGTCCATCTGATAACTCCTGCGTAAACAGACTCTGTCTTGATGTTTGTTATCCAGGCCTTTGTGGAGAAAGTGCTGATTGCCAGACTCAAGGAAATCGTCCATTATGTAAATGTCCACCAGGAACAACTGGAAACCCAACCATCAAGTGTTCTGCAATGGCCTTTGATGAACCACCAAAACCATACCCACCAGAAGTAGGCAAAGAACCTGTACAACCAGATTCTCCAATCAGTCCCATTGCAGGTCCTACAACCACAGGACTCCCACCTCTGGTAGCAGATTCACCTCGTCCCACACCCGAACCTCTACCACCACGACCTCCACCACCACCAATTGTTCCAGCAATTCCCATTGCATGTGAAAATAATGATGACTGTGATGTGGACAACTCATGCTTAAACAAATTGTGTTATGAAGCATGTACTTTAGGGATATGTGGAGAAGATGCTCATTGTAGAACTGTTGATCATCGACCTGTTTGTATATGTCCTCATGGAACCTCTGGTGATCCTCAAGTAGGATGTAAAGCAATTTCCACAGAGAGACCTACAACATTTATTCCAATAACAGAACTACCGGTTGTCAGTGATGTGCCCATTCATGCCATCCCAGGCCCATCTTCAACTCCACAATCTCCCATCGCTGAACTACCAACGACACGACCACCTGAACCTCCAATGCCTCTGCCTCCAGCAATTCCAACACCTCCACCCAATCCAGTAGGCTGTGAAAGCACAGACGACTGTCCATATGACAACAGCTGCATCAACCGTCTTTGTCTGGATGTATGTCATCCTGGTCTGTGTGGTGACAGTGCTGATTGCCAGACCATTGGCCATAGACCTCTCTGTGTGTGCCCTCCTGGCACTACAGGCAACCCTACAGAGAGCTGCAAGGCAGTTGCTACTGACAGACCGACAACTTTCTCTCCTGTAACAGGCGCCCCAGGCATAACTCCAGATCATCAGATTGTACCAGGAATTGGACCATCAACGCCAACACCACCACCTCTAGCTGAGACACCAACACCAAGACCTCCATTGCCAACAACTCCCAGACCTCCTCCACCTCCAGTTGTTCCACCTTTCGTAATTGCTTGTACAAACAATGATGACTGTACAATGGATAACTCTTGCATCAACAACCTTTGCTATGATGTATGTAGTCTTGGAGTGTGTGGAGATGATGCAGACTGTAAGATTCATAATCATCGCCCAGTTTGCAGTTGTCCTCCAGGAACCACAGGAGATCCTTCCTATGGATGTCAGGCAATGCTTACAGAAAGGCCATTGGTACCACCTTCACCTATTCCAGAAATCAGTCCAACTCAGCCAGGTGATCCAATTAGACCCATAGCTGAACCAACAAGTCCTGGACTTCCTCCTGTGGCTGAACTTCCTACACCAAGACCAACATTGCCTCCAGTGACTCAGCCACCTCCACCACCCACACCTGGTCCCCTACCTGTAGGATGTGAAACTTCTGATGAATGTCCATCTGATAACTCCTGCGTAAACAGACTCTGTCTTGATGTTTGTTATCCAGGCCTTTGTGGAGAAAGTGCTGATTGCCAGACTCAAGGAAATCGTCCATTATGTAAATGTCCACCAGGAACAACTGGAAACCCAACCATCAAGTGTTCTGCAATGGCCTTTGATGAACCACCAAAACCATACCCACCAGAAGTAGGCAAAGAACCTGTACAACCAGATTCTCCAATCAGTCCCATTGCAGGTCCTACAACCACAGGACTCCCACCTCTGGTAGCAGATTCACCTCGTCCCACACCCGAACCTCTACCACCACGACCTCCACCACCACCAATTGTTCCAGCAATTCCCATTGCATGTGAAAATAATGATGACTGTGATGTGGACAACTCTTGCTTAAACAAATTGTGTTATGATGCTTGCAGCCTTGGAATTTGTGGAGATGATGCTGAATGTACAACTGTCAATCACAGACCAGTCTGCCTTTGTCCTCATGGAACCTCTGGTGATCCTCAAGTAGGATGTAAAGCAATTTCCACAGAGAGACCTACAACATTTATTCCAATAACAGAACTACCGGTTGTCAGTGATGTGCCCATTCATGCCATCCCAGGCCCATCTTCAACTCCACAATCTCCCATCGCTGAACTACCAACGACACGACCACCTGAACCTCCAATGCCTCTGCCTCCAGCAATTCCAACACCTCCACCCAATCCAGTAGGCTGTGAAAGCACAGACGACTGTCCATATGACAACAGCTGCATCAACCGTCTTTGTCTGGATGTATGTCATCCTGGTCTGTGTGGTGACAGTGCTGATTGCCAGACCATTGGCCATAGACCTCTCTGTGTGTGCCTCCTGGCACTACAGGCAACCCTACAGAGAGCTGCAAGGCAGTTGCTACTGACAGACCGACAACTTTCTCTCCTGTAACAGGCGCCCCAGGCATAACTCCAGATCATCAGATTGTACCAGGAATTGGACCATCAACGCCAACACCACCACCTCTAGCTGAGACACCAACACCAAGACCTCCATTGCCAACAACTCCCAGACCTCCTCCACCTCCAGTTGTTCCACCTTTCGTAATTGCTTGTACAAACAATGATGACTGTACAATGGATAACTCTTGCATCAACAACCTTTGCTATGATGTATGTAGTCTTGGAGTGTGTGGAGATGATGCAGACTGTAAGATTCATAATCATCGCCCAGTTTGCAGTTGTCCTCCAGGAACCACAGGAGATCCTTCCTATGGATGTCAGGCAATGCTTACAGAAAGGCCATTGGTACCACCTTCACCTATTCCAGAAATCAGTCCAACTCAGCCAGGTGATCCAATTAGACCCATAGCTGAACCAACAAGTCCTGGACTTCCTCCTGTGGCTGAACTTCCTACACCAAGACCAACATTGCCTCCAGTGACTCAGCCACCTCCACCACCCACACCTGGTCCCCTACCTGTAGGATGTGAAACTTCTGATGAATGTCCATCTGATAACTCCTGCGTAAACAGACTCTGTCTTGATGTTTGTTATCCAGGCCTTTGTGGAGAAAGTGCTGATTGCCAGACTCAAGGAAATCGTCCATTATGTAAATGTCCACCAGGAACAACTGGAAACCCAACCATCAAGTGTTCTGCAATGGCCTTTGATGAACCACCAAAACCATACCCACCAGAAGTAGGCAAAGAACCTGTACAACCAGATTCTCCAATCAGTCCATTGCAGGTCCTACAACCACAGGACTCCCACCTCTGGTAGCAGATTCACCTCGTCCCACACCCGAACCTCTACCACCACGACCTCCACCACCACCAATTGTTCCAGCAATTCCCATTGCATGTGAAAATAATGATGACTGTGATGTGGACAACTCTTGCTTAAACAAATTGTGTTATGATGCTTGCAGCCTTGGAATTTGTGGAGATGATGCTGAATGTACAACTGTCAATCACAGACCAGTCTGCCTTTGTCCTCATGGAACCTCTGGTGATCCTCAAGTAGGATGTAAAGCAATTTCCACAGAGAGACCTACAACATTTATTCCAATAACAGAACTACCGGTTGTCAGTGATGTGCCATTCATGCCATCCCAGGCCCATCTTCAACTCCACAATCTCCCATCGCTGAACTACCAACGGCACGACCACCTGAACCTCCAATGCCTCTGCCTCCAGCAATTCCAACACCTCCACCCAATCCAGTAGGCTGTGAAAGCACAGACGACTGTCCATATGACAACAGCTGCATCAACCGTCTTTGTCTGGATGTATGTCATCCTGGTCTGTGTGGTGACAGTGCTGATTGCCAGACCATTGGCCATAGACCTCTCTGTGTGTGCCCTCCTGGCACTACAGGCAACCCTACAGAGAGCTGCAAGGCAGTTGCTACTGACAGACCGACAACTTTCTCTCCTGTAACAGGCGCCCCAGCATAACTCCAGATCATCAGATTGTACCAGGAATTGACCATCAACGCCAACACCACCACCTCTAGCAGACACCAACACCAAGACCTCCATTGCCAACAACTCCCAGACCTCCTCCACCTCCAGTTGTTCCACCTTTCGTAATTGCTTGTACAAACAATGATGACTGTACAATGGATAACTTGCATCAACAACCTTTGCATGATGTATGTAGTCTTGGAGTGTGTGGAGATGATGCAGACTGTAAGATTCATAATCATCGCCCAGTTTGCAGTTGTCCTCCAGGAACCACAGGAGATCCTTCCTATGGATGTCAGGCAATGCTTACAGAAAGGCCATTGGTACCACCTTCACCTATTCCAGAAATCAGTCCAACTCAGCCAGGTGATCCAAATTAGACCCATAGCTGAACCAACAAGTCCTGGACTCCTGTGGCTGAACTTCCTACACCAAGACCAACATTGCCTCCAGTGACTCAGCCACCTCCACCACCCACACCTGGTCCCCTACCTGTACGGATGTGAAACTTCTGATGAATGTCCATCTGATAACTCCTGCGTAAACAGACTCTGTCTTGATGTTTGTTATCCAGGCCTTTGTGGAGAAAGTGCTGATTGCCAGACTCAAGGAAATCGTCCATTATGTAAATGTCCACCAGGAACAACTGGAAACCCAACCATCAAGTGTTCTGCAATGGCCTTTGATGAACCACCAAAACCATACCCACCAGAAGTAGGCAAAGAACCTGTACAACCAGATTCTCCAATCAGTCCTATTGCAGGTCCTACAACCACAGGACTCCCACCTCTGGTAGCAGATTCACCTCGTCCCACACCCGAACCTCTACCACCACGACCTCCACCACCACCAATTGTTCCAGCAATTCCCATTGCATGTGAAAATAATGATGACTGTGATGTGGATAATTCATGTTTGAATAGACTATGCTACGATGCTTGCAGTCTAGGAATATGTGGCCAAGATGCAGATTGTAAGACAAGCAATCACCGACCTGTTTGTATATGTCCTCCTGGAACAACTGGTGATCCACAGATCCAATGTCAGGCTCTTACCATTCACAGCCCTACACCTCCTGTGCCAGTAGCAGAAAGTGTTCCACCTCCTGTGGACCAACCAATCAGACCTGTAGCAGGTCCATCTTCTGTTGCTCCTCCTCCTCTTACATCTGAACGGCCACCAAGACCTTCTGACCCTCCAATAATTCAGCCTCCACCAGTTCCTACTCCTCCACCAATTCCAGTTGGCTGTCAGAGTAATGATGAATGTCCATATGACAATACTTGTGTAAACAGGTTATGCTTGAATGTATGTTTCCCTGGACTCTGTGGTGATAATGCTGACTGTCAAACACATGGACATAGGCCAGCATGTATATGTCCTCCCGGCACAACTGGTAATCCAACTATCCGCTGCACTGCAATTGTAGCTGAGAGTCCAGACACTCTTCCACCTCCTATAGCAGCAAGCACATCCCCGAGACCTGATGAGCCAATTGTACCTGGAGGAGGACAGTCATCTCCAATGCCTCCTCCTCTTGTAGAGGAACCAACAACACGACCTCCAGAACCACACCTCGTCCTCCAGCAACACCCATACTTCCTCCAGTTGTTATAGCTTGTACCAACAATGATGACTGTCCAATGGATAACTCGTGTCTGAATCATATCTGCTACGATGCTTGTGCCATTGGTATCTGTGGGGAAGATGCCGACTGCAAGATCCATAAGCATCGACCTGTCTGCAATTGTCCCCCAGGCACAACAGGAAATCCTACTATTGGCTGTCATGCACTTTTGTCAGAACAGACAACAATACAGACACCTATAAAGGAAACTGTTTCTCCACCACCTGACAGCCCAATCCTTCCTGTATCTCCTCCACCATCTACACCTCAAACACCTATAGGAGAGGAACCCCCAAGAAGACCAACAGAACCTACAACTAGCCATCCTCCACTCCACTCTACCTCACCAGTACCAGTAGGATGTGAAAGTATTGATGAGTGTCCATATGATAATTCTTGTGTCAACAAGCTTTGTTTGGATATATGCCACCCTGGCTTGTGTGGTGAAAATGCAGACTGCCAAACAAAGGGTCACCGACCAGTTTGTGCATGTCCACCAGGAACAACAGGAAATCCTACACTTAAGTGTTCTGCAATAGCAGTATTAGATCCTACAGAACCGCCATCACCTGTTGGTGAAGTACAGACACCACCTCCAGATTCACCCATTATACCAGTTTCTCCTCCTCCTTCCACAACTCTACCACCAGAGACTGAAGTAACACCTAGTCAGCCAGTGGAACCATTACCGACTCCTCCTCCTACACCAATAGTGGCCCCTATACAGATTGCCTGTGAGAATAATGATGATTGTGATATGGATAACTCCTGTATCAATCTGCTGTGTTATGATGTCTGCAGCCTTGGCATATGTGGAGACAGTGCAGACTGCAAGACTTTGAATCATAGGCCTGTGTGTGTGTGTCCGCCTGGAACTACAGGAAATCCACAGACTCGTTGCACTGCCATACTCACAGAGATACCATCTACACCAGCACCTCCTATTGTCGAAACGATTGAACCACCTCAGCAACCTGTGATGCCTGTTGCAAGTACATCAACGTCACCTCCACCTCTGTCAGAAACACAGCCACCCAAAGTAAAGGAACCAGCACCACCTCCCCCTGTACTACCATCAACTGAAGGTCCCTTACCTGCTGGATGTGCTACAAGCGGTGAATGTGACTTTGATGAGAAATGTGTAAACCGTCTCTGTGTCAAAGTATGCAGCCTTATGCCATGTGATACAACTTCAGATTGTTTGACAGCTGCACGCTGTCTACACCTATTGCCCCTATCACTGCACGGCCACAGTGTGTCATTGATCCTGACTGCTTCACAACACAGGTCTGTATTAGCAATGTGTGTCGTGATGTTTGTCTTACAAGTAATCCCTGCGCCCCAATGGCAGTGTGCACTGCAGAGAACCATCGTCCCCGCTGCAACTGCCCACCAGGATATATTGGCAACCCCTTCATTTCTTGTCGAAGGCCTGAACAACCCACACCACCACCAGTGATACCACTCACAACTTCAAAGCCAGATTGCATTGTCGACGGAGACTGTGCCTATCATCTAGCATGTCTTAATCAAGAATGTAAAAATCCATGCTTGTATCGAGATGTCTGTGGCTTTAATGCAGAGTGTCTTGTCACAGTGCACACACCAATGTGTATCTGCAGCCCTGGATACACTGGCAACCCTTATGTCCAGTGTTCACCCCCAACCACCCCTGCCCCAACCCCTGCTCCACCTGTTATCCAGCCTCAGTGTACTGTGAATGAAGATTGCCTAGATCACCAAGCATGCTTCAGCGGGAACTGCCAGAACCCTTGTCTGGTAGCTAACCCGTGTGCCCCTACGGCTCTCTGTGATGTCACAAGGCACCGCCCAGTGTGTTCTTGTCCTTCGGGATTAACGGGAGACCCCTACCTCCAGTGCACCATGAGTAAGAATGTCTAGTGGCTTCTTATCTTGTATATTTCTCTATATTTCTGGTTCACGCATGTCAGAGCACGATGCATGTTTCTCTTGTGCCTGTCAATGTTTCATTTAGAATGAGCTTATGCATTTTAAGTTTGCATCGTTCAGTCCTGCATCATGAATGAAAATGCATCGTACATACTGCAAAGTCAAGCACGTATAAACTGCATCTAAACTGTTATGCATCATAAACTATTTTTATGCTTATTTCCAATATGTGTAAATTTGTGTATATAGATAGACTTCCCGGTTAAAGAAATGAAGAATCCCTGCTTTCTGTTCATATTCAAATCCCTCATAAAAGCAAATATCTATGTGTGCAAATTCTAATGCCTTTGCCCTCATCACAGTTGAGCTCACAACCCCACCCCCTGAGTGTAGGGTGGATGAGGAGTGTAGTGATGCTCTCGCCTGCGTGGCACAGCAGTGCAAGAACCCCTGTGCCATCTACGATAACTGTGCCCCCAATGCTGAATGTCACGTGACCCGGCATCGCCCTGTGTGCTCTTGCCCAGACGGCTTTGTCGGGAACCCCAACATTCAGTGTCTTGTCGGTAAGATGTTGTTTAAAAGTAGATATAACTGTCTTCTTTCTATTTGGTAGTATATGACTTTTGTTTGTTTTGACTTCTTCCTTTGCAAGTGGTGTAGTGCCTCCTCCTGTTCTCTTCAGTTATTTGATTTTCATTTTCATGCTTTCCTTTCCTTTATTTATTTTTTTTCTTTTCATTTTTTTCTGTTTTGTAATGTTCTGAGCTTTTCGTATGCATGTTGATTTTCATTTATATTTATCATAAGTAGACAGATAGTGGTATCCTGCAATAATTCATCAGTGTGTAAAACATTTTCATAATTATATGTAGATACCACCAGTTCATGATTAACCTTAATTCAGTATTTTGATGTTTTCTGTAAATATCTGAATTTAACGGACCTTCACCAGTTTAACGATTCCTGTAGTAATCCACGGCCATAGTCTATTTCAGGCTTTTTGGTAAACACAGGCCTTAATATCTCGATGAAAAAAGAAGAAAAAAAAACAATCAGTAGCAACTAACCCGTAAATAACCCATCCAGCGACCTTAACAAGAGCTGCCCCCTTGCCTTGCAAACGAAAAGAATATATATATATATAATTCATTTGTTAATTTTCTCTTATTTTCTTCCCTCGCGTCAACCGAAAACGCAGCCGGGTGCCGTGCCAACTCGGACTGCCCAGTGCAACAGGCATGCATCAACCAGGAGTGTGAGGACCCTTGTGACTTCGAGGATTGCGGCATCAACGCCGTGTCGTCAACCGCGCCGTGCGCAGTGCTATTGTCCGGAGAGCTAGCTTCCTGGTGAGGCTGGAATACCACATGCAGTTGTTCTATGGGATATATATGTTTTTGGACGAATTTGCGCCTTATTTCTATCGTTGTCTCTGAATTTAGAACTAATGCTAAGGTTTACTGGTGCACATAAAAAGAACCAGCATAATCCTGTGCCCTGTTTTCTCTTGAAGAGCGAGGCTCACTAAACTTGAGTAGAATATAACGAGCCAGTGCATTACAGGGCGACCCGTACGTGCGGTGTGAACGTCCTGACTGCGTAGTCGACGAGGAGTGCCCATCGTGGCTCGCCTGCATCGACCAGGAGTGCGAAGACCCGTGCAACTGCGGCCCCAACGCTGAGTGCCGCGTTGTTAACCATCGCCCCCAGTGCTTGTGTCTACCAGGCTACGAGGGCAACGCCGTCGTCGAGTGCACGCTGAGTGAGTATCTTGGCGACGTTCTTCGGTTGCCGTAGGTGCCGTCTCCGTTGCGTTTTACGCTTCGCTAGATGTGATCTCTTTTCGTGCCTGTTGATACCGTTTTCTATGTATTGTTTATTTTGTCTGGTTCCGGAAAGTAGCTGCCGACCCTCTGGCATCCTCATTCACCCTTCACAACTGCCTCCTCACCCGCAGGACCCGTCGGCGAACGTCCCTTCAAGGAGTGCCAGCACCGGCGACTGCCCGAGCAAGCTGGCGTGCTTCGACGGCCGCTGCGACGACCCTTGCCTCGTGGTCAAGCCCTGCGGGGTCAACGCCAAGTGCGAGGTCATCGACACCCTGCCCTACAGAACCATGACGTGCGAGTGCCTCCCGGGCTTCATCGGAAACGCCTACGTCGAGTGCTCGCCACGTAAGGAAACCCGGCTGGAGTGGGTCGGCCGTTTTGCTGCCACACTAACATGGATTCGTTGTCGCTAATCAGTAGTATTATAATTATCTTGATTTGATTTACGTGTTTATTAATTCGTTTACTTTTGTACTTAGCAGGGAACTTTACTAACCCAGTCTCACAATCAGAATTGAATTGGGCGAATGCTTTCTAACCCTGAATGTCAATGTCTGTTAGTTAAATAAGAAAAATCATTTAATGATTAACTGTTATTTTTATATAAGTTGCCAGTAGATGACATACTATTCAGGGTTGGAATAACTGACAGAAACATGAGAGATATTACATGTTTCTTTGATACTACACTTTATATTTATCACGTTTTACTAACCACCTTAATTCCATATCGTTTCAGAAAAAAATCGTCAGTGTATTGAACTCCTTTTTTTTATCCTTTTTAGGATTATAATATTTTTTATTATATTCATTACTCGAAAAATAACCAGCAGAACCGAACACACATCATCCGAATTCAATAGGGTTATTTGAACTAATACCAGACGATTTTCCAAAATACCATTTTTTCAAATCTCACAAAATATTCAGGATTTCATTTTAAGGAAAAAAAAAAAGATAATGATAATGGCTTATATCTTTATAATCAAATCACTCTTAGCAAATATATGTGAACACTATAATGATGGTGATTATTGTGATGCTAAAAAACGACCGAATTCCCACACCAGGCCCGACAGAACCCCAGGCTGTGTGCCGATGACGAGTGTGGCTCGACCGAGATTTGCCGCAACCGACAGTGCCTCGACCCTGTGCCATCCTCAACCCAGTGCGCGCCCAATGCCGAGTGCCAGGTTGGTGCCATTGGCTTTTTATTCATGTTTTCTTGCTATCAATCTCTTTTTATGTATTTATTATTACCATGATGGTTTATTAAATTTGATATTTAGTTGTTTGTTTATCAGCTATTATTTTCCTTTTTCTTTTTTTTTCGCGTATATTGTGTATAAGAATGGGATAAGAAATACTTAACATTCGTACAAGTTTTGGAGGCTTTTTTTTTTTCTTTCTTTTTTGGTGTTGCTATCTTTATTTCTCTCTCTGTTATCTTTCTTTCTCCTCCTCTGAAAGATAGTTACACCCTCTTTCTCTCTCTCTTCTTACTCTTCGTCTTCCTCTCCCTCGGCTTCTCTCTCTCTCTCTCTCTCTCTCTCTCTCCTCTCTCTCTCTCTCTCTCTCTCTCTCTCTCTCTCTCTCCCGTACACTTTCTCTCCCTTCTCCATCTCTCCTTCTCCCTTCCCACTCCCCTCTCCCCTCTCCCCTCCTCCCTCTCCCCCTCTCCCTTCTCCCTCCCCACTCTCCCTCTCCCTTCGCTTCCCTCTCTTTCCCCTCCTCAGCCCTCGTTACACCCCCCCCTCTCCTCCCCAGGTCCTCGACCGTCGGCCCCAGTGTTCGTGCCCGCCCGGATACACAGGCAACCCGAACGTGAACTGCTACCTGAGTGAGTACCCGATGCCAGTGCACTGTCCGCCTGCTGACTGAATGTTTGTCTGCCTGTCCGTCTAGAGCTGACAGAAGACGTTTATTTAATACTTATTAATAGTCTAACCCAAAGGATTGTTTAGTCACAGTGATGGATCAGTTTTTAGTCGTACTAACAAAGTAAAAATGTGAGTCTAGTAATGTTGTAATTCCAAATCTAACGGCCAAGCATATGTTTATGTTGTCGAGCTATGTACAATAACTTGTGTGTGTATATAAAATTCACAAAGCCGCAGCACTGTGCATGATGACGTCACAAGCTCACCCACTCGCCACAGCTTGATGTTTGTTGCTTGTTCGTTGTTAGTTATGTGTTCTCGCTTTATAACATCTCACAAACGCTAGCTTAGATTTGTTTTCGTATGAACTTAGCTTTTATTATCTTAGTGTGATATGTGTTTGTCGAAGTTGTTGCTGTAGGTTCACGTTTATTTTTGTTTTTTGTTTTTTTTACTTGCGCAGTTTCAGCGAAAATTAGTTTTTTATGTCATGTGGAGAAAATTATTTTTACGCGTTATTCGGTGTCATGAAAGCACGATGAACCTCCTGCCACAACTTCTTAGAATTGCTTGTTGTGTTGTCAAAAGTCGCGAAGGTGACGCATGGCGACGCTGTTTGTTCCCAGCCTCATCGATGCCTAATTCTCGTCTTAAAACACTAAAATGGATATGCATCTTTTTTTTTTCTTTCTTTTTTTTACTTTTTGTTACTTTTTCATTCGAATACGTTGAGGTTGAGAACCCCAAAGCAGCATCGCCACGCCATTGACGCCCCTGTCAACCTAACACCCTAACACCACCCCCCTGAACCCCCCTTAGCTGCCCCCCGCCCGGCCCGTAAGTGCGAGATAGACATCGACTGTTTTAAAATTGACAAGTGTTTGGATTCTCGCTGTCAAAACCCGTGCTTCGCCGCCAACCCTTGCCCTCAGAGCTCCGTGTGCAAACCCTACAGGCACCAGCCCTACTGCATATGTCCTGAGGGCACGACCGGCGACCCAAACGTTGATTGTCGTCCAGGTAGGAACTCTGCCTTCCCCCCCCCCCCACCCCTCCCCTGCCTATTCCCTGTCACCTCCCCTGCCTCCCCCTGGCCCTCCCCCATCAACTATCTCGTGATGCCGAGAAAAGGTATGGGCGGCAGAGAATAATTCCAGGGTGCAAAATTAGAGATGAGATTATGATATTGCGCCATACCATTTCCCAGCAATAGTAACAAAAAGAATGAGAAATATATAAAAAAAATAGATAAAATTAAAGGATGATGAATCACAGAGCACACAGCTGATGGCATGTATTCAGATTCGCTTGTGTTGCACGTCGCTTGTGTACAATCAAAACAAATTTTCTGAAAGACCTCCCACCCCACCCCCACCCTATCTAACCAACCCCCCTTCAAGGTAAGTTCTAAACCCAGTTCTCGTTCGATGCAACTTGTTACTCACGCAAAGACATGTTGGTGCATGAAAGCTGAATGTTTACCTCCACCAAGAATAACACAAACCAAACATTTATTTTCATTATTCGATCGTTGTCGTCTCCTGAACCAAATGGACAGAATTATGAAAGCTTGTTCTATGATTTGCATGATTTAAAACTCGTTTTTTTGCGTCGTGGATGTTGCAGTTCCGCCCGCTGGAGCCCGCCTGCCGCGCCGACCCGACTGCCCGACGGACGAGGCGTGCATCAACCAGAATCTGCGTGGACCCGTGCCTGATGGAGGACCCGTGCGGCCGCAACGCCCTCTGCAGGACCCAGCAGCACCGCCCAACCTGCTCGTGCCCCGAGGGATGGGCGGGCAACCCCCAGATCGAGTGCTTCCAGCGTGAGTACCTGAGAGGGGGGCGTCGATACCTGCATGTCGATGGAGGGGAAAGGATGCATGACTTTGACGGGGACGAAGGGAGGGGGGAGGGGGGAGGGTCTGGGATACCGGGCGCGTGAAGGGTTTTGGTGAGATATCGTTGCAGGTGTTGTCGAGGCCCCGAGACGAGCGGCGTTCGGGGAACCCACAGCAATAACCAGTAACCTCCTCGCCGCCGCCGCCATGGGCCCCCCGTGGCTACTAACCTGCTTGTCAGCGCTTAACCCGCTTCTGGATATACTGCCTAACCCGCTGCCTCTAGCTAGACTAACCCGGACAAGGTAAGGGCGCCGTAATAACGTCTCCGAATTCTCTCAGCCGATTGCCTGGTGGACGAGGACTGTCCCACACAAGGCGTGTGTCAGCCAGAACTGTGTAGACCCGTGCTCGTACAGCGGCCCCGCCTGCGGTCTCAACGCCGAGTGCAGAGCCGTGCTGCACCGTGCCCAGTGCTATTGCCGCCGGGTATGCAGGGCAACCCCAGTGTGGCTTGCGTGGCGGTGGGATGCACCTCCAGCGAGGACTGCGCCGACGATAAGGCCTGCGACCGCCTCAACCGAGTCTGTATCCCCGTGTGCGAAGCCTCCACGTGCGCCGTGCAGGCCGAGTGCCGCGCGCGCCAACCACGCAGCCATGTGCATATGCCCACCGCCATTCACGGGCAACCCATACCTCCAGTGCTTCCAAGGTAAGCCTCCAATCACCGAAATCTGTCAAAGCTGCATCAGCACCCGCATATAAATGAACGACGCACATATTCCAATAACAGAGAATATTTGGCAAAGGCCTAACCCCCCCCCCCCGCCCCGCAGTGCAAGAGCCGCCCATAACGGAGACCCCGGTGGAGCCCGAGTGCCGCAGAGACTCCGACTGCCCTCGCAGCACGCCTGCATCAACGCCATATGCCAGAATCCCTGCGCGCTCGGAAACCCCTGCCTGCCGTCCCAGGAGTGCCGCGTGGTCGACGGAGTGCCGCTCAGAACCATGGTTTGCGAGTGTCCGCCCAACAGATCTTGGTCAAGGATGGCGTCTGCATCAGACCAGGTAGGGAATGAGAGCCAAAGATACTTGAACACAATGTCGATGAATATTGAATTTCAATTAACCCAATTATTTATTTTTTAATCACACGTCCTAAGATGCAATATTCTTAATGGCTGTTTCAAACCGCAAAATACGAAACCCTCTCTATATTTTCTGAGAAACCAAGCCCCTTCTCCCTGCCCAGGCGCGGTCGAACCGCAGTGCCGCCGCGTTGACCAAGACTGCGCCGACCACGAAGACTGTCGGGAAGGCACCTGCGTGAACGTGTGCCGCCCGACCCGTGTGGCCTGAACGCCATCTGCATGGAGAGAACCATCAGTCGCGCTTGCAGTGTGCGCCGAGCTACATTGGCGACCCCTTCGTGCAGTGCAGGAGGAGTGAGTTTGGCTGGCGCTTTTGGCATTTATTTACAGCGTTATTATTGTTATTATTATAATTATCGTTATATATTCATTAGCTTCTGTATCTAACTAAACGGACTCTTCCTACCCCTCACCCCACTCTCTTCCCCATCACTCTTTCCCTTACCCTGCCTACCCTCACTCCCTCGCCCCCCCTCTCTCTCCTCACCCCCTCTCTTCCCCTTTCGCCCCCCCCCCCACCAGAACCCGCCGTATCCGAGACCCCGACCCGAGTGCACGACCGACGACCAGTGCAGCGACTCGGAATCCTGCGTCAACCAGTACTGCGTGAACCGTGCATCCTGGACGACCCCTGCGCACCCAACGCTTTCTGCTACGTGCGCGAACACCGCCCCGTCTGCAGGTGTCCGGAGGGCTTCGTCGGCGATCCAAAGATTGAGTGTCGACCTTGTAAGTGTTCGTTCTCGACCGCTTCTCGTCGGCACGTTCTCTCTCTCTCTCTCGCTCTCGCTCGCTCTCCCGGCCGTTCCCGTTGAGTCACGAGAGCGGGGGAGCCTCCGGTGTTGGGGATCTTGGT
Organism: Penaeus vannamei; assembly: GCF_003789085.1. Classification (NCBI taxonomy): domain Eukaryota; kingdom Metazoa; phylum Arthropoda; class Malacostraca; order Decapoda; family Penaeidae; genus Penaeus; species Penaeus vannamei. The sequence continues at coordinate 141,864 of NW_020871780.1, forward strand.
ACTGTGTGTTCGTCGTGTACCCTGGCCTGGGGTGTCATGTGCTTCAAAGAAGAAAAGGAAAACGATTTGCATTGTCGTGTCTCCGTACTTGGTCTTGTTTATTCAAATATCTAATCGTTTATTCACCTATTTCTCTTCTCTCTATCTATCTATCAATCTATCTACCATCTATCTATCTCTATCTGTCAATCAATCAATCTAGTCATTTTCACAATGCGATAAGAATATAGATCCGTCAGTCATTATCGGTTCATGACACCACATACAGTACCTCGGATTCCGCGCGGAGGGCAAGAGAGCGCCCTTGCTGCCGGAGTGACATCGCCAGGCAGGAGGGCGAGTGTCAAGGGAACCCTCAAAGCCTCTGACGACTGCGCGACGTGACGATGTGTCATTTCGATGTCACGGTGTCACAGTCAGTGCCGTCTTTCTGTCGTGGTTTTTGAGGGCCCGCTTTTCACTGGAGCGTGTGTGTTTTGTCATTAATGTCTACTAAGCTAACATCTGGCCAGTCCGTACTACTGTTTAAAATATATTTTGATGTATCATCTTATGTGCTCATCACTGTGTTCATCATATGTGTTCATCTGTGTTCATCTGTGCAGCAACGAGTTCATAATATTGTCAGCTTGTGTTCGCTTTTGCTGATAATAACAGTCTGACTGACAAAAGACCGACTATACACGCGCGCGCGCGCGCGCGCGTGCGTGCGTGCGTGCGTGTGTGTGTGGTGTGTGTGTGTGTGTGTGTGTGTGTGTGTTGTGTGTGTGTGTGTGTGTGTGTGTGTGTATGCGTGTGCGCGCGTGTGTGTGTGTGTGTGCATGCGCGTGTGTATCTGTGTGTCTGTGTGTGGCGTGTGTGTGTGTATCTGTGTGTGTGTGTGGTGTGTGTATGTGCGTGTATCTGTGTCTGTCTGTTTGTCTGTGTCTCCATGCGTGTGATTGTTCCTTTTTGTGTGTGTGTCTGCATGTGCCTGTATGGGACTGAAAGGCAAAACCAACCTGTAAATATATCTGACCGACGCACGACCGAGTCACCCCGACCGCATGCCATTCGTAGACCCCATGATTCCATGATTCCGAGCTCTCTTCTAGACCAGTAGCCTCATGATCACCGGGCGCCATGAGGTGCCGGTGAGCGCATGGCATGACCCATGTCCCTTGGCACTCTTTCGTGAGATTATATATCTTCCATTTCAGATTTCTTTTAGATTAATGTATTCATTATTTCTTGATTTGTCTCGTATGGATTATAGCATACTTGGATATGTTACCTTCGATGTCTAGTCTTTATTTTGTTTTAATATCTTAATATTATTCTAGTCAAGTAGCTTTACTAATTAACAAAATGCCTGATGATTTAACTAGTCACCCTAACTAGCCAGTAACTAGCCAACTCTCTCCGAACCTTGTACTGAACCCTAGTTCGAGTGTTACTAACCAAGCGGGTATGTTTAGCGACAGTGCCAATTCCGGGCGGGGCCACAAACTGGACCACAGGGGGCACAGGCAAGGCTTGCCGCGCCCACCGGGACTGCGGGCCGACCAGTGGTGCGAGGGCGGTCAGTGCCTCCGCCCATGCCCCTCCGCGTGCCCTCCCACTGCACTGTGCCGCGTGCATGACCAGCGCCCCGTGTGCTCCTGCCCCCCAGCTCCACCGGCAACCCCCAGGACCAGTGCCACCCATGTAAGGCCCGGCACGCAGCTGTCGGAAGTCTCCCGAGTTTCCCCTTTGTTGGATGTCGTCTTTTTAGACATGTGTCTTGAATTGAATCTCTAATCTTATCTCTAATTTGATCTCTAATTTAATATTGGTTTGCTAATTAATATGATTAAACTATTTTTGACTCAAGCATTTGCGTCTGCCAATATTGCATCTTGTAGCCTGAGATTAACATCTACTTAGCTGTTAGTTGGGTGATTGCATATATCGTAAGAGATCCTGTGGCCTTCCTCTCAACCTGTCCCCTCTACTACAGTCGGCTGTGTGACAGACGATGACTGCCCTTTCACTGAAAAATGCTTCCGTGGTCAGTGCCGCAACCCATGCAACGCTGGCCGCCCATGCGCACCCACGGCCACTTGCACACCATCCAACCACCACGCACTGTGCACGTGTCCACCTGGTTACACGGGAAGTCCAACTGACTCCTGTGTACCAGTGGGTTGTACCTCCTCTAACGAATGCCCAAGTGACCAGGCCTGCTACAGGGGATCCTGTGTGAACCCCTGTGTCCTGGATTCCCCCTGTGGGCTGGCACCTCCTGCCTTACCACTGGTCACACAGCCACGTGCGCCTGTCGCCCTGGGCTTTTGGAGACCCACATATTTCATGCACAGCCCCAGGAACCACGTCCCGCAGTGCAAGACGGACTTTGACTGCGTAGGAACAAAGGGTTGTATTGATGGAACATGCAAAGACCTGTGTACCTATCTGCGTCCTTGTGGCGAGAACGCTCTCTGCCGCACTATAGACATGGCCAATTTGCGAACAGTTTCTTGTGAGTGCCCACCAGGTCATACTGGAAGTGCCTATGAAAAGTGCCAAAAAGTAGATGAAGAACAGCCCAAGTGCCAATTAGATGCCGAGTGTCCCTTGTTCGAAGGCTGCATCGATGCCCAGTGCAAGGACCCATGCGAAGAAAACCCGTGCGCCCTGAATGCAGAGTGCCGTGCGGTCAACCACCGTGCCATCTGCTACTGTCCCCCTGGCTACACTGGGGACGGACACACATCCTGCTCTCGCCTTGAGTGTAGCCGCGACACAGACTGCCTCGAGGACAGTGTTTGCTTCAACAACAGGTGTACGTT
>NW_020871780.1:152173-162173 GCF_003789085.1 Penaeus vannamei
GGCCAGTAACAGAGTTCCTAACTTCGATAACATCTCGAGATTTTCGAGTCTCGCTTTGCCCTTGCTGATCTCTCGCCTCCCCGCCCACAGTGGACCTCCCAATTGGCGTGGGCTGCCGCGCCGACAACGAGTGCCCGAGCGACAGCGCCTGCCTCAACACCCGGTGCGTGACGCCCTGCGACTGCGGTCCCAACGCTGAGTGCCATGTCAAGAACCACCGCCCCATCTGCACCTGTCTGCCCGGATTCCAGGGCAACCCCAACAACCGGTTGCTTCAAGGGTAGGTTTCCTGAAATTACCATGAAAGTTGCATGTCTTGCCATACTCAGATCAAGCATTTTTTTTTTTCAGTTGAATAATTGTGATATTTAAAATCACATATAATTGCAGTGGGATGCAGTGTGAATGAGGAGTGTCCGCTGGACAAGATGTGTTCCAACGGGGTGTGCGTTAACCCATGTCTGGTGAGAGACCCATGCGACATCACCGCCGAGTGCTACCCTGAGCAGCACACTGCCAAGTGTCGCTGTCCTACTGGCCTCGAGGGCGACCCATACATCCGCTGTGAGGTGCTGGGCTGCCGCAGCAACTCCGAATGCCCCACTGACAAGGCGTGCATCAACCGTGCGTGAACCCATGCCTCTATAGCAACGAATGCGCCCCAATGCAGAGTGCTATGTCTTCCAGCACACCGCAGGCTGCCGCTGCCGAAGGACAAGCCCTACGGCGACCCACGCTTCATGTGCGAGGACAAGTCCATCCAGGTGGATGAGCCCAAGCCTGAGTGTCGAGTGGATGCTGACTGCCCGAGCCAGCGCGCCTGCATTGACGAGCACTGCGTCAACCCATGCCATGTCCTCAACCCATGCGACGACACCGCTCTGTGCGAGGTCGTGGATTCCGTGCCCGTCCGCACCATGATCTGCATTTGTCCCGAAGGCTTCGTCATGACCGAGGAAGGCACATGCAAACTCGTCGAGAAGGAGGTCATCCCAGGCTGCCGCGCTGACTCAGAGTGTCCCGTCCAGGAGGCCTGCATCAACCGCATGTGCCGCAGCCCGTGCGACTGCGGCCGCAACGCAATCTGCGAGATCATCAACCACCGGCCCGTGTGCACCTGTCAGGTCGGTTTCCAGGGCAATCCCGACATTGGCTGCTTCCCAGTCGGCTGCCAGCAAGACGCTGACTGTGAGGATGACCAAGCCTGCTATGACGGCGTGTGCGCCAACCCATGCTTGGTCGATGACCCCTGCTCCAGAAATGCCGAGTGCTACGCTGCGCAGCACAGAGCACAGTGTCGCTGCCCGTCAGGCCTTCAGGGCGATGGCTACACCGAGTGTCTGGTCATCGGCTGCAGGGCTCACTCCGAGTGCCCGAGCGACCGCGGCTGCATCAACAACCAGTGCATCAGCCCCTGTGCATACGAAGACCCCTGCTCTCCCACCGCCGAATGCGTCAACCACGAGCACGAGGCCCGCTGCCGCTGCCCGCCCGGCACCACAGGAAACCCCAAGGTGCAGTGCATCCCCATCGTGGAACCCGAGTGCCGCGTCGACGGCGACTGCGAGAGCCAGCTCGCCTGCATCGACGAGCGCTGCGTCAACCCCATGTGCGGTGCTGGACCCGTGCGACGACACCGCCATCTGCAAGGTGGTCGACACACTGCCGGTCAGGACCATGCTTTGCGTGTGTCCCGACGGCATGGTCATCGAACAGGGTGGCAGCTGCGACCTGTTGCCGCCCATCAAGCCGGCTGCACGTCCGACCCGGAGTGCCCCTCCGACAAGGCGTGCTTCAACGGCTTCTGCAAAGACCCTTGCATGTGCGGCCCCAACGCCGTCTGTGACATCGTCGAGCACCACCCTGTGTGCTCGTGCAAGCGCGGCTACGAGGGAGACCCAGAGATTCGCTGCGACGAAATCAGCTGCTACAGCAACGACGACTGCCCCACGACGCACGCCTGTCGCAACGGGCAGTGCGCCCCCGTGTGCGGCCCCAACAACGAGCCGTGCGGCGAGGAGGCCGTGTGCCAGGGCGTGAGCCACGAGGCCGTGTGCTACTGCCCCCGGCTCCCGGGGCAACCCGCGCACTCAGTGCATAGCCATCGGCTGCGCATCGAACGACGCCTGCCCCGGAGACCGCAGCTGCATCAACCAGCGCTGCGTGAGCCCCTGCAGCCTCGACCCGTGCGAGGAGCCAGCCACCTGTCGCGTGGCCGACCACCGGCCCGACTGTCCGTGCCCGCCAGGGTTCAACGGCACCAGAGACAACGGCTGTGAAAAGAGTAAGTAACTTCTAAGGTATTCATGCGGTGTAAGCATTTAATTCCATCTCTTCTTTCTTTGCTACAATACGTATTGATTATTATCAACACAATTTTAAACGATTTAATGAAGTGTAGAAGATAAAGGTGACCACTTGAAGCCTCGCAGCCCGATGCCTCGAAACGACGCCCTTAGACCCAGCCAACAGGCGGCCTCCGACAGCGACCTTCCGCACTCACCCCTTTCCTTTCCTCCCGCGCAGTCGTCGTGGGCTGCCGCAGCGACGGCGACTGCCCCAGCAAAACGGCCTGCATCAACGGCGAGTGCATCGACCCCTGCGGCCTGGAGCCCTGCGGGGAGAACGCCGAGTGCCGAGTGGTCGACACCGTGCCCGTCCGAACCGTGGCGTGCGAGTGCCTGCCGGGCTACCAGGGCGACGCGCTCGATAAGTGCATTCCAAGTAGGCCGCCTTTGTGTGTGGGTTCTGAGGGGGGAAGGGGGGATCTTGGAGGGAGGAGGGAGGGAATAATCCAGGAGGGAGTTGAGATGGAGGGAAGGGAGATGGAGGGAATCTAGGAGGGAGGGAAGGAAGAGGGAGGGAATCTAAGGTCGGATACTAACAGCAAAGGGAGATTTTAAAAATAACGATTTATTAACCTTTATCGTTAGAAGGGTCAAGTGGGAAGTATTAACCATCTTACTATTAATCATTTTATTAATTACTGTGGATCAGGGAGAAGATAAGTCCACCAAGATTATAAGGCAGGAGGATTCAAATAACCAAGGACACACAGTACTAATTTGGGAACGAATATGATACACGAGTGAGTTGTTCGCAGGAAACAAATAATGAAAATAGTAATAAAAGTATAAAAAAGAATTGGTCATTGCATTTCGTTTGATACAAAGTGAAGTGAACTTTATAGGCTATATATATATATATATATATATATATATATATATATAATATATATTATATATATATATATATATTATATATATATTTATATTTATTTATTTATTTATTTATTTGTTTATTTATTTATGCATATACATATGTATACATATGTGTGTGTTCATAGTCACACACACACACACATGCAGTGTACATGTGTGCGTGCCTGTGCATACATCTCACTCGTGTTGGTTCGCTTCCCAAGCATGGCTCTATAAGTATTGCTTTTTGCATCATGTGTCACTTGCATTTTCATTATTAATACCAAATTGCATTGCATTCCCTTGTTGCTTTTTACTGATATTTAAACACATTTGCCTGAATTGTTTGCTTTGCCCAAATGTCTGATATTGTTGCATTTTTTTTTTTTTTTGTGCAATTGCATATTGTTGACAATTTGTGTATATCCACCGTTTTCTTTCAGCAATCAGCACGCTCTTTTGTTGCAAAAGGCAGTTTGAGAAAAGAATCATATAAGCTGAAAAAAATGCATATTAGATGAGAAAAATATGTGTAAGATCTTCGTAAATGTCTTGGTCTCCTTTGTATGAAGTATTCACTCATAAACGAATTGCAGTCTTGTTGATATTTAAATGCAACAGTGAAACACTACTTTAAGAAAATGATAATAATCTCAAACTGCCTTTATTATGCTATTTGATGCCTGTGCTCATCATTTCATCATTTGACGTGTTGATGCATAATCATTCATCTAATCAGCTGACTTTTATCATGCATGTCTGATGTCAGATTAACTGTTCATGACTTTATAATATTTTTTACTGACTTATTTCTATGTGTGTATTTTTACGTATTTTTTCTGTGACTGTTCTCAAGAAGTTCATTATTGTAAAGTTTTGTTGACTCTGAAAGACATGAATTAATGTGGATTTTTCTCTATAATTTTGCAAGATTTTAGATTGACTTGAACGAAGCCAAGAGACACTGAACGAACACATATGACGCCTGCCTCATATGCTTATTTTTGTAATGCGTCGCTTTTTTAATATTTGTCTTGCTTATTTTGGCTTTTTTTTGTGTATTATTTGTTGTATTACTAACAAATGACTTGTTTTTTATTCCAGGTTCATTAACATTTATATTTTTGTTAACGAATGAATGCTTGCATGTGGGAGGTGGTGTGGTTCATTTTATTGTATATTATTTTAGTTTTTATAGCATATTTGTATTTTAGTTTTATGACATAAGGGGAATTTATCATAAGAATTTTAGTAATTTTGACATATATGTTTTGTGTGATTTATGCAGCTTTTTTTCTGTTTGTCTCACGGTTTTATTTGTTCCACTATTCGTTACGCACGGTTTAATAATTTGAGTTCATCATTGTTTAAAATATCATCATGGAATATATATGTACACACAATTGGCATACAGAAAGTCATGAAATATTTAGATAGACAAAAAGATAATCATTGAAAAAAGGAAAATCGAAGCGAGAAGAAGCGCGCTTCGCCGGCCCGCCATACTGAAGCCCTCTCTCGCCGCAGCGACCGTGTGTCCGTTCGAAAAGGGCTTCATCCTGGACGAGAATGACCTCTGCATCTGCCCGGCGGAGCGAGGCTTCTACGTGGACGAGAACGGCAACTGCGCCCGCTGCCCCGTCGAGATGGGCTTCGTGCTCTCCGAGGACGGCATGTGCGTCTGCGACCCCGACAAGGGCTACGTGCTCACCCGCGCCGGCACCTGCGACTGCCCGCTGCCCGCCGAGAAGGACGAGGACGGCGACTGCGTTGGTGCGTGGAGGCCGCTTCATTCATCTGTTGTGACTCGATATTTTTATTTACCAGGCTTTTACATTTTTATCATTATTATTATTATTATTCATACGCACATGCTTCACTCAGCTAAGCTAAATATCCGCGTGCAATCCCCGACGCTGACCTGCCCCCTCCCGCAGTGCGAACGGAGCCGCCATCCCCCGCGGCTGCACCAGCGACTCGGACTGCCCGACGGACAGGGCCTGCGAGCAGTCCGTGTGCATATCGCCGTGCGCCTACGACCCGTGCGCCAAGTACGCCACCTGCATCGTCGTGAACCACAAGGCCGTCTGCACCTGCATCTCTGACTACTCCGGCGACCCCTACCAGAAGGACGACGGCTGCAGTAAGGCGCCCTTGGATTTGCTCTTGTTTTTCTCTTTTGGGTGGGGGGGGGCGTGGGTATTAGGCCGTTCATACGTCCTGTATGTGTGTGACTCCGGTGTTCTGTGAGCATTAAATGGGTGGAAATCATTATCAGCAGTATGATATCAGGTTCAAATCAGTAACCATGTCTGCGCGCGCGCTGTGTGTGTGTGAGTATGTATGTACATATGTATGTGCCTGTATGCATATGCTGCATATCCTCATGTAACGCACCTAAACCGCCCGCTGCCCGCGCAGAGCCGACCTTCGCCCGCACGGACTTCCCGCGCCCGACATGCTGGTCAACTGCCTGGCCGACGGCGTGCAGGTGGACATCAACGTGGGCGACCCGGGCTTCAACGGCGTCATGTACGTCAAGGGCTACTCCAAGAACGAGGAGTGTCGCCGCGTCGTCCGGCCGGACGTCGACGTCGGCACGATCGACTTCAAGGTCAAGTTCAACACGTGCGGACTCATCCACGAGAACGTAAGTCGGCGATTTAAGTGGTGTTGATGGTCACTGGTTATTCGTTTATTTATGTTACTGTTCTGTGGTGGATTATTTGAAATATCCGAATAAAGTGTTCACATATTCTTTTTCTTATACCAAGGAACCTCACGAACTGACCTAAATCCTCCCCCGTTCGTTTCCTCAACAGGGATTGGCCCGGTTCATCCTGGTGCTCCAGAAACATCCTAAGCTGGTGACGTACAAGGCGCAGGCGTACCACGTCAAGTGCACGTACAACACCGGCGAGAAGACCATCACCATCGGCTTCAACGTGTCCATGCTGACCACCGCCGGCACCATCGCCAACACGGTCCTCCGCCGACCTGCATCATGAAGATCACCGACCAGAACGGCGACGACATTCGCGGCGCCGAGATCGGAGACCTGCTGATGCTGCGCGTGCAGGTCGAGCCATCGAGTGAGTGGCCAGGCTTTGGTTTAGTTGTTTGAGGGGGACGTTTCAAGCGTGGGTTGTTTTGGTGTTATTTCAGTCGGACGGTTTGGTTCGCACATGGATCTCCTTTTTCTGCAGATCCAGAACAGGTAATGCTTCATACCGAGCAGCAGCAGCTAATGCCTTTTCTCCTTCTTCGCTTCCCTGCAGACATCTACGGCGGCTTCGCCCGGAGCTGCGTGGCGCTGACGGCGAACAGCGACGGCGGCGACAACGAGTACATCGTGACGGACGAGAACGGCTGCGCGACGGACCCGGCCATCTTCGGCGAGTGGGAACAGGAGGACGGCGACGAGAAGACGCTTGTGGCGCTCTTCAACGCCTTCAAGTTCCCGTCGTCCAACTCCATCCGCTTCCAGTGCAACGTGCGCGTGTGCTTCGGCCGCTGCCACCCCGTCAACTGCAACGGCTACGACGCCTTCGGCAAGCGTCGCCGTCGCCAGGCGCTCGAGGAGGACGCCGAGGTGCTCTACGCCAACGAGGCCACGTACGAGGGCCAGCTCAGGGAGATCACCGTCACGTCGCCCGCCATCATCACCATCGAGAGCCGCGCAGACAGGCTCACCGCGCCCGAGAGTGAGTAGTGCAGGCAGCCTGCGCGCTTCTTTCTCCTCCTCCTCCTCCCTCCTCCTCCCTCCCTCTCCTCTCCCTCCCTCTCCTCTCTCTTCTCCTCTCTCTCCCTCTCCCTCCCTTCCCTCCCTCCTCCCTCCCTCCCTCCCTCCTCCCTCCCTCCTCTCTCCTCCCTCCTCCTCCCTCCCTCCCTCTCCTCCCTCCTCTCTCTCCCTCCCTCTCTCTCCCTCGCTTCCTCTCTCTCTCCTCCATCTCTTCTCTCTTTTTCTCTCAGGTTTATTACCGATCTTTGTGATCCTTTTGTTGACATATGTAACCCATGTTCCTGACCATCTTCCCCCTGTGTGTTGTGTGGTGCAGCAAAGAATATCCATAGTAACAAATGGAATTAAAACTAAGTCTAATCTTAATCCCCCTCCTTCCGCAGACCCCGAGGGCGTGGGCGTGGAGGAGGTGTGCGTGAGCAAGTGGGGCTTCATCATCGCCCTCATCATCACGGCGCTGTGGCGCTGGTGGCGGTGGCCGTGGCGGTGTCGTGCTGGCTCATGGCGTACCGACGCAAGCCCAAGCACGCGGGCCCGCTGCCGCACCCGCCGGAGTTCCCGAACCCGCTGTTCACCACGCCGGAGCCCCTGGCCGAGCCCTCGCCGGACTACTTCTCGTGAGCTCGCCTGGCGCCGTCCAGACCCATACTGTGATTCCTAACAGAAAAGCGAACCTCGTCTCCTTCGTGGACTAATGAATCGCATGTGATGCGCCAGTGAACCCAAGCGAGAGTTCTAGCAATACATTTCCTGCCGGAAAAAAAATGTTCAACGAACGACGAGAATTTCGAAGCAAACGAATAGAAATAGAATATTATAACTGTGACTTTTCTTATGAAATTGTGAATGTGTGACGTTTAGGTGAAAATATGTGACTTTATATATATATTTGTATCTATATTGGAGCGAGAGGCTTTCGCGTCGAGAGGGACCTCCGCCCGAGCGCCGTGCTCCTCCACGTCCAACACCTTGTCCTAAGTTCCGCAGAAACCACAGGAGTCGGCCTCGAGGCGGAGACGACCTCGAGACGCGAACGGAAGTGAAAAGAGGAAGAAGAAAAGGAATACTAGAGAGACTTCAATATCATGAGATTTTTTTCCTTTTTTTTTAGAAATGTGTGAAGTATTCGTTATTATATATTTTTTTGTACAAAGTCATTTCACATCGCTCTATCTGAAAATATGCCCCGCTCTGCTACATTTGCTGACGCGGCGATTTATTTTGGGCATCATTTCAGCAGATGGCATAGCAGTGGCCTGAATTCCCGGCGTATTATTACTTTCTGTAAAACGAGAGACTTAACTAAACTTCAAAAACGATGAAACTCAAACCCGACACAGTCTTACCAAGAGTTCAGGGGCAAGATAATGATATCGGCTCTTCAACTCCTAATTCCAAAGAATTCCATTTTTTTGTTTTTGTTTTTTACCTTAGCTTCAATTAGCTCTTTCTTTTTTAATTAATCATATGTATGATGATGTCAAATAATCGTAGGTGCTCATGGACAAGTCGCTGTTATGTCCAAATCTCTTCAAGTGTCAAATGTAAAATGGTAAGCAATTCCCAGCCTTATGCAGGCGGTCAGTAAGACATGACTTTCCGCCAATGGATGGAAATGGTTCTTATTGGCCGGATGCATAAGGACCGGAATCGCTCATCGCATTACAAGTGTATAAAAACTGGCCTGCCATGGCGGCTACGGGGAGTCAGGGTGAGGTTCTTTAAGCAGTCAGTGCTGCTAACAGTAGGTAGACGGAGGTTGTTTATATATAAGAGATTTTTAGCAGACGCACAAAGGTTGAACTCCCCCTATCTACTTGGCAGGGCCGCAATTTTATAAATGGTTATGAAATGTGTTAAGTTATATGTGCACGTAGATGATAGTAATCTCCAGTCAAGGAAAATTCAAAGAGTTTTTTTTGGAGAGACGTCTCGCCAGGTGCCACGTGGCTTTGTCGTGACGCTGTCTGGGTCCCGCTCTCTGATTGGTCCGTCCGTCGAGGGCGTGGTCTAGAGAGGGTGACGTCATCGCTTGGAACCTTTTTTTTTACAGTCCTCTCTGTATTTTTGCCAGGTTTTAATAGATGAAAAAATAAAGGTATATCTCGCGACGGAACTGACAGAGATCCAAAACGACAGTCGCGATTTCCTCTCTGAATGCTTCAATAGTTATTTTGTATATGAGTTATAAAGAAAAATGTCTTCCGAAAAATATATGTGATATTTCGACATGTATAGTCTTTAGAAGCAGTTGTGTAATCATTTACGTAGTCTAACAACGCTGATTTCATCAATTAAAAAAAAATGAAATTACATTAATCGCTCTAACCAAATAATGAAGGCAAGCCAAACTGTAGCGGTGTTTATTTCCTTGTGGTTCTTGCACATGCAAGCAGACTGACTTCAACAAAGGCATATTTCCACACTTGTTATGACTACATTACTGTGATTCTACGCCTGGGTGCGATGCTTTAAGGCCAATATGCCTTTGTTTGACTCATTGGGAATTTTTTTTACTATTAGTTTCGCCATTCTAATTTTTCCTCCCCGAGTTTTCCCAAATAAAAAAGAATGATAGGGTGATGGGTCTCACTCCTCCGTAACTCCTTTGCCCACTGCAGACCAAAGCCAACGTTTTCTTTCCCGTCTCTCTTTTTTTTTACCCGAAACTAAAACAAACTTGGTGACGGTGCTTTTTCACTCTCCTGGATAGACATGAGCTGGTCTTTTTTTTTGCGTCGTAGAAATGGCTTGCCTTTAATTTTTTTTTTTACTCCACCTGGTAATATTATTTTAATATAACGTTCTTATGCTTGAAACAACTGTTAATTTGTCTCACCCATGTAACAAAGATTCTGTTACTGAATAAAGGATATGGAATAATACTGAATCTGTTTCATTTTAACTTTTATTTTCATTTTATGTGTGTATGTATCTATGTATATGTACACTTGGCGAAACGTGTTACTGTATGTCTGTGTGTATATCTGTCTGCATGTTTTTATGTATGTACTCCTGGTTTGCTGTGTGTCTGTGCGTCTGTATGTGTGCACGTCTC
>NW_020871780.1:167173-168532 GCF_003789085.1 Penaeus vannamei
TGAATATTATCATTATTATCAGTATCATTATTATCACTACTATGTTTATCATTAACACAGTAGTAGCATCATTAATAGTGCTATTAATATCATTATCATTTTTAATATTACTATTGTTATCATTTTAAGGGTCCATTCTGATTCATAAAAAAACATATCTTTCTCTTACATTTTTATACAAATACGAAAGTAACAAGAAGTGGCAAATAGAAGATAGAAAAGAGGTTTCATCTCAAAATATTTGATTTTATGAACGGATGTTTGTGCAAAGCAGCACCATTAAAATAAATTTAAAAATCACATTCAAAACCTTAATTAATCGTTCATGCTTGGTACTGAACTCAAAATAATTTTCATTTAGTTTAATATCTCTTGTTTAAAACTGTTCCAATCATTTCTATCTCCAAATATATGAATTAGATTTAGTCTTATTTAATCTAATATGTTTCTTTTTTATTTTTATGTGTAAATGAACTGGAAACAGACGAAAAAAGAAAAAAAAAACGAGGGATACCTTGCGCAATCCTCGTGTCATTTGTTTTTTTGTCGTCTAATTGTATCTCTTTGCGAATCGTGACGTCATATTGTGTCCTTTGTGTAAAGTTTTCTTGTTTTTTAACTTTATTTTGTGTTTTGTTGCTGTTTTCGTATCTCTTTATTTATTTATTTCTTAATTTTCTTTGTCTTCTTCTTCTTTCTCTCTGTTTTTAATTTTCTCTTTCAATGCTTTGCTGCGTGTGTGTATGTGCGTGCGTGTGTGTGTGTGAATGTATACATATCTCTCTCGAAGCTAATATATTCCAAAGTTTTGTCATCTAATTGCACAAGCCACAACTTCCGTGCTTCTGAGGAGGGAAACGAGCTTAAAATGTCGTCTATTTTTGCATTTCTTTCCTTCACAATAAGCTCTATAATTTCCGCCGCAGGAAAACGTTTTGAATGCTGAAGAGTATAAGCATTTTTTCGAGTGTTATGTGAAATATGTTATTACTTTTCTTCTATTTTAAGCTCGTAATCCTCGTGTCCAAGCAACGAAGCGAAATTTGAAAAATACGCCTGTTTATGCGACCGTTAGAAGCCTCAATCTCTCGTACGTCTGGTAATGTTAAACGTCAATATTTGCACACAAACTCGAACCAGAAATTGGGGACTTGCCCTACCACGCTAATAACCAGATCAATAACGCAATTACCTGGAGTAAATAAAGCAGCGGAAAAATCAGAAAAGGGCGCTTCGTACGACCAAATAAAAAGCGACGGCAATAAGAGGCGCCATTTTGAAAATAGCCTGGTGGAATAATATCATTTTGTTTCATTCCTTTGTCAGCGTAGATATTGGTAAATATTATTATTCCCTGTA
>NW_020871780.1:168632-178632 GCF_003789085.1 Penaeus vannamei
GATGTTGTTTGTTGTTGTTGTGTTGTTCTTCTTCTTCTTCTTTCTTCTTCTTCTTCTTCTTCTTCTTTCTTCTTCTCTCTTCTCTTCTTCTTCTTCTTCTTCTTCTTCTTCTTCTTCTTCTTCTCCTTCCTCCTCCTTCCTCCTCCTCCTTCTCCCTCTCCTGCCCCCCCTCTCCTCCTCTCCTCTCCTACCTCCTCCCCCCCTCTCCTCCTCCTCCCTCCTCCTCTTCTTCCTCCTCCTCCCTCCTCCTCCTCCTCCTCTCCTCCTCCTCCTCCTCCTCCCCCACCCCCCTCCCTTCCTTCTCTCCTCCTACCCCCTCCCTCCTCCTCCTCCTCCTCCTCCTCCTCCCCCAAACGCCTTAAACACCTTGATAAGAAAAGGTCATTTACCCACGGAAGATTGTTGATAAGAGGACAACGTGCCTATATTTTATTCTATTTGTTTACCTATTAATTTTGTTGTTGTTTTTTATCCTATTTCTTTAATTTTGATTTGTTAGAGTGCTTTTTATTTTTTCTTCGTTATTCTCTTAAGTAAAAGACTTAAAAATAGCGATAAAGAGGAAAAAGAAAGAAAAAAGATGGAAACGAAACGAAAGGGAAACTGACCCAAAAGATTTGAAACTGACCTCTCCGGAAAAAAAAAATCCGGTAGTGACCTGACCTCTGATGACCTTGTTACAGTAGCTTTTAAGTGGATTGTTATCGATATATTTGCCTGGAGGTCAAAGGGGTTTGTAATTGTTATCTGATTCTTGGGAAGACAGAAGGGGGTGGGAGATTATATAAAAAAAAGCTTTTTTTTTTATCTCTGAGTGTTTCTCTGTTACTATCTATAATTCTGCTATTTTCATTTTCTCACCTCCTTTCTTTCATTTCTCACGCATTCTCTCTCTCTCTCTCTCTCTCTCTCTTCTCTATCTGTCTATCTGTCTGCTATCTATCTATCTATCTATCTATCCTCATCTCTCTCTCTCCTCTCTATCTCTCTCTCTCTCTCTCTCTCTCTCTCTCTCTCTCTCTCTCTCTCTCTCTCTTCTCTCTCTCTCTCTCTCTCTCTCTCTCTCTCTCTCTCTCTCTCTCTCTTCTCTCTCTCTCTCTCTTTCTCTCTCTCTCTCTCCCTCTCCTCTCTATCTATCTATCTATCTATCTATCTATCTTTATCCACCTATCTATCTTAACCCAAATACTGAACAAATGAAACGAACCAAATAAGGAAACTAACTTATATAAGCAAGCATGCACCGTACCCACTTGGCCAGTAAGGATATAACAGACGGACGATCGAGTATAATTTAGTATAATCAGAGAGGTCTGCGTTCGGTTCCCAGGGTCACAAGGGAGAGAAAGATGTAATTATAACTCATCCTCACACTTTTCCTCACCCTTTACCCTCCTCCTGACCCCACCCCCCACCCCCTATCCTTACCTTAAAAGGAAGTGGGAGGCGGAAAAGGAAGACGTTAAAGAGACGAGGTCACTTTCTACCATTTTTTTTTAAGGGGGGGGAAAAAGGGAAAACAAATCGAAGCCCTAAAACAGTAGAGAGTGATTATGCGGTTATATCCCGTCTCGTTAGGTCATCATTAGCGTCGGTGACCTAGGTGCGAGTAGGCCTACTTTACCTGTCCGGTCGCGGGAGGGAGGGACGCCAGTGTCGAAGGAGAAGCGGAGGGGGGAGGTTGTGCGTTCTCGCGCTCTCGGAAGTTCTGTGTCTTCGTTGTGGTGTTTATTTTTTTTGTGTTTTGTGGAAATGTGGTTTTGAGTTTGTGATCGTCCTTTGAGGATTTTGGAAAAGGCTAAAGTGAGGTAAGATTGTTTTTCCTTTTCTTTGATTGGTTGTTAGTTGAAGTGATTAGATATTTGAAAAGAGAAAAAAAGGAAATATACATAACATTACGAAACGTTCATGATATGTCATTATTATTATCGTTATTATTCTTTATTTATTTTCATTTCTTCATTATTTATTCATTATTTCATCTATTTAGTTCATGATTATTTTCAAATTAACTGAAATCCAACGAACTTTGAAAAAAAAAACGGAAAAACAACCGCCAACGAAACAAAAGGCGGTCGAGTCCTGTCCCCCCCCCCGCCGAGTCCTTCTCAGGACGCCTCGGAGGATCGTCTCGGGTCCTGCCCTCCTTCTGAAGTCCAAGGAGGACCCCTGGGCCTCGAAGACAATGGCTCCAGTCCTAAACCTCCCCTGAGTTTCCTCATTCCTTCTTTCTCTCTCTCTTTTTCTTTCTCTCTCTCTTTTTTGTTCTTTCTTCGTGCGCATTATCTCTCTCTCTCTCTCTCTCTCTCTCTCTCTCTCTCTCTCTCTCTCTCTCTCTCTCTCTCTCTCTCTCTCTCTCTCTCTCTCTCTCTCTCTCTCTCTCTCTCTCTCTCTCTTACTTTTCCTTATCATTGTGTGTTTTTACATCTTGCCTCGCCTTTTTTTCAATTCCTTTTATCCATTTTAATTGCTATCTTGGATTAAATATCGAGGATTCCTTTAAGAAAGAAGTGAATAACGAAGTAGTAAACAGGCAAAAGAAGCAGATACGAATAGGAATAAAGTGAAGCAAAAATGATAGGAGTAGGTGAAGCAAATATCGATAAGAGTCAGATGAAGCAAATGATAATATAAATAAGATGAAGCAAATAAAGAATAGAATCCGATGAAGCAAATAAAGAATAGAATCCGATGAAGCGAATAAAGAATAGAATCCGATGAAGAATAATGAAGAATAAAGAATGTAGTCCAAGAATGGTCCAATGCGAATAAATAACAGCCAATAAGAAGCCAAATAACCCGAAAGATAACACGAAGCAAATAAAACCCTCTTTTTTTTTTTACGCAAACCCAGCCTGGCTCTCCGAAGAGGCGCCGAGAGACCGACCCAGAGATCGGTCCTCGTTGCAACGCTAATTGGCAACGCTGAGAAGAGCCTCCGCCACGCCCCCAGTTCGCAACGTTGCAGTGATGCAGTGATTCTCCCGAAGCGTATTCTCTCCACTTCCGCCGCCGATTCTTCTGCGCTGGTTACTTCCGGTTAACGAACTTCGATACGAGAGCGTCGTGGAATTCGCTGTACGAGGGATTTCTTGCGCGAGGTCCTGAGGGGGAGGGGGCGGGGGGCGGTGGGGGGGGGAGGGAAGGAGGGGAAGGGGTATTCGGGTATACAAAGGGATGGCTTTTTTTTGTCGGATTTTTTTTTTTTTCTTTTTCTTTTTCAAAGGGTGGTGTGTAATCTCTAATATATGGTAAGACATACGCACACGCACGCACGCACGTACATGCATACACACACACATACACGCACACAAACACACACACACACACACACACACACCAAAACATCAATGATGATATTCACAACCGAAATAGTAAAAATATATCATAGCACCCAAACACACCGTCCTCAACCACAAATAAAATCCTTAATAACATTTTCTCTCCCCAAATGAAGAACAAGAACAAGACAAAACATAACCTTAATAACATTTTTCTTTCCCTCAAATAAAGAACAAGAACAAGACAAACACAAAAAAAAAGAAAAGAAAAAGAGAAAGACGCCACACGCCAGCGAGCATCCCGCCTTGCAGCAGAATAAACATAGGGTTGCAGGTGCATCCGTCCTTGCCGATATAATTGCAATCGGCGGTGCAGTTTCCTGGTGTCAGTTACCTGTGTCACTCTTGAAGACGCAAGGGTGGAAGGGGAGGTGGAAGGGTGGAAGGTGGAAGGGTGGAGGGTGGAAGGAGGTGGAAAGGGTGGAGGGTGGGAAGAGGAGGTGGAAGGGTGGAAGGAGATGGAAGGGCGGAAGGAGGAGGTGGAAGGAGATGGAAGGGCGGAAGGAGGGGGTGGAAGGGTGGAAGGATAGATGGAAGATTGGTGGGAGGATGGTGGATGGATGAGAGGATGGGTAGAAGAGTGTAGATGGGTTAGAGGGTGTTGGAAGGATGGAATTAGGGTGTAGGAGGGATAATAGGTGGTGGAGGGAGGGGGAGAGGAGCAAAGTGGAAGGGTTAGGTGATGGTGGAAGGATGGGTGGAAGGGTGGAAATAAGGTATAAAAGGACTAATAGATGGAGGGATGTAGAGTGGAAAAGTGGACGACAAGTGGACGATCGGATGGACCGACGGACGGATAAACGAAAAAAAGTGGACGATTCAGACAGAATACCCAACGAACAAACACGAAGTTGGAGAGAAAGTTCTTCCTAAACTAACTAACTCTCACGGACCGAACAAAACTCTCTTTCAGTTCTTTCTTTTTTCTTTCTTTTTTGTTATCATTATTCTTTTTTTTTTTTCTTATTATTCATCTTTCGGCGGATTAGTCACCATTTCGTGCGAGGATTTCTGAAAGACGTGGAAGATTGAAGTGACTCACAAGAGACACTAACGAGAATGGCGTTTCAACTCACTTCCCAGAATGGCGATTGAAAGCCGAAAATTGAGAGAGACAGAGAGAGAGAGAGAGAGAGAGAGAGAGAGAGAGAGAAAGAGAGAGGGGGGGGGAGTGAAGAAAAGAATGATGACAAAAAAAAGAAAGGGAGATAATGAATTAAAAAAAAAACAGAGAAGAGAGAAAGGAAGATAACGAGAAAAGAGAAAAAAGAAAGAGGTGGAAAAAAAGCAGTAAAAAAATATAGGAAGAAAAAATAAGAAAGACAAGGATGATAAAAAAAGAAAGAAAAATCAAAGAAAATAATCGATACAAAAACCTATAGGATAGACAAAAAAAAAATCCGAAAAGGGATGAACCAAAAAAAAAAAAAAAAAAAACTTTATATTCACACCTGATAATAAGGTTGAAAAGGTGTTAATGAGCTTGGCAGGTGAAGGACATTTCTTCGGGGAAGTCTCCGATTTTTTTTTTATTCTCTCTCTCTCTCTTTTCATTTTCTTTCTCTTTTCATTCTCTGATGAGTCGGCGAATGAAACCCAAATAGAAAGACAGGAAATGATATAAAAGCGAGATTAAAAGTTCGTTATAAGCTGTACGTATTTAGCGTCGGTATTAAGGACATAGTCGAGAGGATATCGGCTATTTCCTTTTTCCTTTTCGTTAGTTTATGGTCTATAACGATGACTGATGAATCGATAATTATCTAAACAATAATTGATAAAAAAAACAAAAAAAAAAAAAACAAAATCGTTCCTTTTGAAATATACCCATACGGATATATTTTTTCCATATAATTATCTAAATAATAATTAGTTCAAAAAAGAAAGAAAGATATTAGTTATATCTAAATAATATTATAGAAAGAAAATATCTAAATAATAATTAGTTCAAAAAAGAAAGAAAAATATCTAAATAATAATTAGTTCAAAAAAAGAAGAAAGAAATACAAGTTAAAAAAGAAAAGAAAGAAAATCTAAATAATAATTAGTTTATCAAAAAAGAAAGAAAAAAATATCTAAATAATAATTAGTTCAAAAAAGAAAGAAAAAATATCTAAAAATAATTAGTTCAAAAAAGAAAGAAAGAAAATATCAAAAAAGAAAGAAAAGAAAATATCTAAATAATAATTAGTTCAAAAAAGAAAGAAAGAAAAATATCTAAATAATAATTAGTTCAAAAAAGAAAGAAAGTATCTAAATAATAATTAGAAAAAAAGAGAAAAAAAACAGAAATCCTTCCTTTTGAAATATACTCATACGGATATATTTTTTCCCCAGTCGAGAAAAATGCGAAAATAAAACCAAAACGCAAATTTTGGAAAATTGCAAGTCAGACTTCATAAAAAATGCAAGTCACGCAGTAAGATAAACAGCATCTCCCTTCAAAAAGCGACGGATGCTGCGGGTGATGCTGTGTCCTCTCCTCTCGTGCAGCATCACTCCTTCTTCTCTTTGTCATAAGGTCCATAAGGTCGTAATTTAGTCTTCATTTACTTTTGTTTTTTGTATCTTTTTTTCTTATTTTGTGTGTGTTTTTTTTCTTTTTGTTGTATGTTTTTTTTCGTTTTTGTTTGTATGTTTTGTTTTTTTTCCTCTTTTCTTTATTTCTATCTTTTTCTCTCTCTCTCTCTCTCTCTCTCTCTCTCTCTCTCTCTCTCTCTCTCTCTCTCTCTCTCTCTCTCTCTCTCTCTCTCTCTCTCTCTCTCTCTCTCTCTCTCTCTCTCTCTCTCTCTCTCTCTCTCTCTCTTATTGTCTTGTCTTCTCCTGTAAAAAAAAAAAAAAAAAAGAAAAAAAAAAAAAATAAAAACCCACTGTTGTCTCGCCTGTGACTGTCATTGAGGAGGGAATACTAAGCGAGCCTCTCCCCCTCCCTCCCCTCCCTCCCCCTCCCCCGTCTTCCTCCCATCTTCCCAAATAAGGCTTGACGCATCGGCTTTCCCTCCTCCTGTGTCGCGGGTCTTACACTCGCGGACATGTATACACACGCCTAGATACACACAGATACACATGCAGTCACACGCAGTACACAATGACACACACACACACACACACACACACACACACACACACACACACACACACACACACCACACACACAACACACACACACACACACACACACACACACACACACACCACACACACACACACACACACACACACACAGACGCACACACACACACACACACACACAGGTGGGCGTGCATATTGCGGGTATGGATATCTAGTACTTCCTGTACTAACCTTAAAAGATAAGAGAGAAAATTATATTTCTAGCGCCAATATCTAGAAATAAAGAGAAAAAAGAAAGGATTTCACCTCGAAAAAAAAATCCGTTAACGAACACTTCAAAACCGGCGTCACTCGAACACATTCTTTCTTTCTTTATTTATTTTTTTTAAATCTAATATATCCCGAATTCCTGTACTAAAAAAAGACCAACTTTAAAGGAAGAAAAGAAAGAGAGAAAACAATATTCCAAATGCCACTATCAAAAAAAGGAGAGAAAAGTAGATAAAAAACAAGTGTCTCTGGAACACAACCCGGCTTTGGACAGTGGCGAGCCCGGGCGTCGCTAAATCAGGGTCGCGTCACTGGCTTAGTAGGGCAGACGGTCCCAAAGAGTACCCGACAGCCCTCAGGGTCGTAGTTTAAGGGCTTTTTTTTACGATTCTGCATTCTTTTTCTTTCTTTTTTTTTGTCGTTTTCTTTGCCGAATGGGTTGGTGTTTCTGCGTCTCAGGTTAGGAAGTGTGTTAGCGTGTTGGTGTTTGTTGTTCGGTTCGAGTTATCGGGGTTTTGGCTTCCTGGTCGAGGAGGAACTGCAGGTGAATTTTTTTTTTTTTTGGCGGGAAATTTATGCATAATGGATCACAGATCTTTAATGGATTTTTACGAATACATTATATATCATTCCGAGAAAAGATGTGTGAAAAATAATATCTTTAATTTACTAAGGAGTGCCAGCAAGAATTAAATAATCCTTCAAATAACTATGATAATTAAGATAGGATTCAGTTTTGATAATCAAAACCTTAAGATTTCATTTGATAATTAAACCAGTGAGACTTAACCTCGATAATAAAAAAATCAAGATTTAACTTTATCAAAATATTAAGATTTAACTTTTGATTATCAAAATAATAAGATTTAATTCGTCGTAAAACTAGTAAAACAAAAGAAAATCGAACACAAGTCCTGCCCAGTAACATCTTGTGAGACACCGAATACCGGTCTCGAGAAACAGGCCAGCATCCTGTGTGTTCTTCTGCGTGTGTGAGTGTGTGTGTGTATGTGTGGGCTGTGTGTGTATGTGTCGAAGTGCGTGTGTGTGTATGTTTGTGTGTATGTGTGTGTGTGTGTTTTCGAGTGTATGTGTGCTGTGTGCGTGCGTGTGTCGTGTTTTCGAATGCGTGCGTTGCGTGTGTGTGTGTGTATCCGATGCCTGGCGGGTAAATGCCTTCCGCAGCTGCCTCACCGCGCACAGCTGTCCGCGCCTCCGCATCTGTTACGAACACTCGGCCTGGCAAGAGGAAGGGAGGATCTGACCGCCTTTAAAGACACTTAGAGAGTTGGATCCTATTGTGAATTTATGCAAATGCTGTACGCGGAGGTTTAATGATCGATTTCCGGGATAGTTGACGTACGTATTTCTTTCTTCTCACCGTCGGCCATTTGCCAGAAAAAAAGTAGGTCGAAGAAAACCGATATTACATAAAAGAAAAAGAAAAAATGAAAGAAAGAGAAAAATGCACGTCGGGTATTTCTTGATCTAAACACGGAACTAACTCCCACGGCCGAAAAAAAAAAAAAAAATTCCACCCAGCCAGATGATTCCCGTCACAGTTTTCTTCCGAAAGGGAACCTCAATCACCATTAAGAAAAAGTCTCATCGCAAGATCATCTCCCACGAAGGAAAAGGGGGAGAATTATCAGCGCGTGGCGATCTCTCTCTCTCTGTCTGTCTGTCGTGAGAAGCGGAGATCACTTCCTCTCGCTGGCGATCGCGGCGACGGTATGAACCCCTTCGTCTGCTGGACCATGAATTATTAATTTTCCGAAGCTGACGAACCGCGGATAAGGAGCGTCCAAGGTGTACCGGAGGCGCTGGGAGGGCTACGCAGGGTGTATTATTCGTCGAGCGTCGGGGGCGTCTTTTAACATTATTCATGGGGACATCAGGGCAGGATTCCTCCTCGTCCTCTGCCGGCAGTGAGCACGCGACGCGGGTCCCCTCGGCGGCGGAAGCGGAGGCGCTGAATGCCAAGCGTCGCGGCGCCCGCTCGACCCCCCGAGGCGAAGGTGTCGTCCGCCAGCCGGCTATAATAACCCAGATCTCTGATTAATGTCGAGCTCGCAGGCCGAAGGTCGCCCGGACTCGACGCTGCAGCCTTGGTCGGGTCGGGATCGCGCGTTCCGACGCCGCCCGGGTCGCAAAACCTACGCGCTACGCTTTGCCGACGTCGAGGGGCCGTCGCCGCGCCCGCCCTTGGCGCTCCCTCGGCCGCCCACACGAAAAAATATATATATTTCTCTCAGTCGGAAAATTTCACTGAAATAGGTATAATCAGAGCGATACTTTAGCTGTCGATTTGCGGGTGATATATATTGATCCATTATCTATCAAGGACTTTTCCCTTCACCAGCGTCCCTCCGATAGACAATCTCGCCAAAGGCATCCTGCA
The DNA here is from genome assembly GCF_003789085.1 of Penaeus vannamei. Lineage (NCBI taxonomy): Eukaryota > Metazoa > Arthropoda > Malacostraca > Decapoda > Penaeidae > Penaeus > Penaeus vannamei. The sequence continues at coordinate 177,717 of NW_020871780.1, forward strand.
GAATCATGGATCCGAGAGCAATCAACGCGACCTCGCTCCAACGGTAGAATACGATTCATCCCGCCTCAAAAAAGGACAAAAAAAAGCGGTTTACCAGAAAAAAGCGGACCGGGATCTGCTTCCCCGTCATTGCTCCTCGCGAGGGTCCTTGTTCGCTCTCGCAATAGATTCCAGAACAGGATCGAATGCCCAGAACAGGATCGAATGCCTTTAAGAATCCCCTATAGATGGCGCGGGAATCTCGACGCCCTCCCTTGGATACGGTCGTCCTTTAAGAAGAAGAGGGCGTGCAGGGCGGGTCTTCGGGCGTGGCAGAAGGGTGTAGATGGGCGGATTCAGACGTGGGCGAGAGTGGTGTTATCTGGAGCCTCTCGCGCCCACGCTTCATCCTTGGCTCGGGCAGACACGCCCTGGCAGCGGGGATTCGAGCTCCTGCTTTCTCGATCATGTTAGGATCGGATTCCTTGATCCCTTAGAGGAGATTCACGATCTTCCTTTTACTTATAACAAAGAATTGGAAAATTTTAAGGTACCTCTTTGATAAGAAAAAAAGTCTATATATATACATTTTCATGAAAACGTAAACTTCTTCCTTCTCGTTCGTAATGTTTTGTCCTACTCCGCCTTGTCCCAAAACCTGACCACGACTTCTGCTTTGGGTGTCGAAGGCTAAAGGGAATCGGACGCGTTGGCTGGCGACCAGAGAGGCCTTGACGTAAGCGCTTTTGGAGACGCCAGGAGGACCGGGGAGGGGGGAGGAGAGGGGGGAGAATAGATAGGGTGGGTACTGGTTGGGCTGGTGGGGGGAGGGGGGGTGATCGTTAGGCTGAGGAGAGGGGGAGGGGATGTGATCGTTAGGCTGAAGGGGGGGAGGGGCATCAGACTACCAGTTTCTGAAGCCTGGACGAAGCTGAGA
>NW_020871780.1:183632-188632 GCF_003789085.1 Penaeus vannamei
TTTGCGATCTCCATTGACATGTCCACCCGACTGAGCCAACAGACAGACAGACGGAAAATCAGAAGGAAAGTTAGAAAGACGAAATCACCCCCCACCCCACCCCTCCCTCACCCCACCCCCGGTCGATCCTTCCGGCTTCGGTCGGTTGCATCCTCACAACGGTTCTTTTTTTTATTCTTATTTTCCCCTTTTTGAAGACTTTCCAAAGGATAAGAAGAAGAAGAAGACGAAGAAGAAAATGAAGATGCCAAAGAAGAGAAGGAAGAAGAAAGGAGAGGAAAATTAGTCAGTCTCGCATTCTCGGTTCTTTTCGCAGATCGAGCGCTTCTGCAAAATGCCAAACGCTACGAAAACGCTCCTTACACGAACGCAAAAAAGAAAGTACAGGGGAAGCGTAGACGGCCACATCCGGTAGGGAGAAGGGGGGAGGGGAAGGGAGGAGGGAGAGAAAGGGAAGGGTAAAGAGGGAAGGGTGAGGAGAGGGAAGGGAGGGAGGGGAGGAGAGAAGGGGAGGGGGAGAAGAGAGGAGAGGGAAGGGAGAGGAGGAGAGGAGGGAGGGTGAGAAGAGGAGAGGAGAAGGAAGGAGCGATGGAAAGAGAAAAGGAAAGGAGAGAAGGAAAAAGGAAAGAGAGATTAGAATGAGAAATAAGACTGAAGAAGGAAAAACGGAGAGGAATAAGAAATAGAAGATAAAAGAAAAGAAAAAAAAACCAAAATGGCAACTCACGAAAATCCCCAAATCCTGAAAAAAACGGAGAGAAAGAAGGAATAGAAAAAAAAAAATAATAAGAAGGAAAAAAATAAAAGAAAGAAAAAAACAACCTAAATAGCAACTCACGAGAATCCCAAACCCATGAAATCCCGTTTTCTTCTTCAGACGATGCCCAACACACCTCATCGACTCCCTAATTTTCCCAATCAAAGGCAAATCCCGATGCCCAACACACCTCATCGAATCCCTAATTTTCCCCAAAGGCAAATCCGCGATGCCCAACACACCTCATCCCTAATTTTCCCAATCAAAGGCAAATCCCGCGTGTGTTGCGTCACCTATAAGAGCAAGAAGGCGTTGACATGGGAGAGTGAGCTTTATGAAACGGCCATTGACGTCGACAGAGCCACTGGGAAGATCTTTATTCACATCACGGACACGGGAGTCTCAGTAGCATGGACTGCCCCAAGAACGTACACGCACGCACACATACATACACGCAAGCACACACATACATAAACACACAGAACAAACACAAGAAACACAAGACAAACACAAGCACACAACACACAAGCACACACACACACACACACACACACACACACACACACACACACACACACACACACACACACACACACACACACACACACACACACAAGCACAAACACACACACATACACACAAGCACACACAACACAAACCAAGCAAAATAACACTTTCACGAAAATGAAACACGACCAAAAAAAAAAACAATAAAAAAAAAGATATAAAACTAACACATTACTGATAATAGCGAGAGAAATCGACGATAAAAAAAGAGTTTGACCCTCGAGTCCGAGAGTCTTATCGAGGCTAGCAAAAAGGCGCAAAAAAGCCCCGCCCACAACACGCCTCGTTTGACCCCGTTTTAGCGAACCGCCGACCTGGTCCGTGCGAATGACGTCACCGAACGACCGATAGCTGAAGTGCCAATTTCCACGAAGGCGGAGGGATGGGGAAGGAGGAGAGGAGGAGAGGAGAGGTAATTCAGTTTGGATAGACGCGGAGGTGGTCGTTATAACGGGACCGAAGTATAGGCGAGACCAGTAGGCTGGCTTATTATCTAGGGTAAGTGGCGGAGCTTGCTTGGAACACCCAGCTGGTGGGAGGGGGGGGGGGATTAAGGCAAGGAGGAAGGGTAAGGAGGGAGGGAGTAAGGTAAGGAAGGGGAGAGGAGAGAAGTATGAAGGCAAGCAGAGGGGAAGGAAAGGATTGAGGTAAGGAGAGGGGAAGGGGAGGATTAAGGCAAGGGAGAGGGAATGGGAAGGGAAGATTAAGGGAGAGGAAGGGGAAGACGGAGGCATGTGGAATTGGGAGACAGAGAGAGAGAGGCTTTGAGTGTGAAAACAAAACAAACAATTTCTCCTCTTATCATTATCTTTGTTGATGTCAAGAGATTAGAATGACTGACAAATGAAAAGAATAAAGAGACAACAATAAAAAGACACAACCGACAGGGAGATAAGCACATGCAAAAATCCAAACACGAGAATACAATCAGACAATCACCCCAGACAGCGAAGAATGATAGAAAGTAACCAACGCAAGAGAAGTAGAGAGAGAGAGAGAAGAGAGCGAGAGACAGAGAGAGAAGAAGAGAGAGAGAGAGAGAGAGAGAGAGAGAGAGAGACAGAGAGAAGAGAGAGAGAGAGAGAGAGAGAGAGAGAGAGAGAGAGAGAGAGAGAGAGAGACGACGAGGAACAGGTAAAGAGGGAAGGAGGCCAAGCAAGATCGACATTCAATAGGTAAACTCTCGCAAACCGACTTGCCTTTGCCACTCGCCTGCAGCCACCCGTGGATCTCGCCACCCCGATTACAGTTGCAATCATCATTTATCGTTATCATCCCTTTATTCGTACAAAAGAAGAGAGAGAGAAAGGGAGACGCCGATAGTCCTATAAAAGCCCTTCCTCCTAACGGTTAAAAAAAGGAAAGACCGTTTGAATTCCGTTTTGAAATTTGCTTTCACAACGGACACGCCCAAGACGGGCTTCCCATGCGATGCTATTTGCGAATGAAAATTGGCAACGTGTGTTTGTTTTAATGATCTTTAATGATGATCTGGGTTGTTTGTGGGGGAAGCCTGGTATTCAATAAGTTTTTTCTTTCTTTCTTTCTTAAGTGTAATGACGTAGCTTGTTTATTGTTGTACGGATCGTAGCAAAACAATGGCGGTTTGAAGAGAGAGAGAGAAAAAAATCGATCTTGTAATTCTGTCAAAATTCTATAGACTCCAATGCAAGTATTCAGCATTCCAATATCAATAGAATAAATCTCAGGTCCTTTATTTAGCAATTAGAATAACAGATAATTACTATGTTGTGTAAAACTCAATAGAAAACGTACGTAAGAAGGCCAAGCAAAAATCTCAAAAAAAAAAAAAAATCCCGTTTTCTATGCGTCTTTAACCTTCTCGAGAAAAAAAAGTAAAAAAAGTAAAAAAAAAAAAAAAAAAAAAATTTTTTTTTTCCACGTCCTTCTACAAACCATTGTTATTCGGTCTGAACTGGATGTAAACCCCATTCAGCGTTTTCACATAGCTGTCATCTCATAAATATTTTTTCCAGATAAATGTATCACTACTTTACATACACCTTATTCATCTCATGCACAGGAATCAGGCATTTGTCGAGTTTCAGAACTAAGAAAAGAAAATATAAGTAACAGATATTTTAATCTTTATTCAAAATCAACAAAAACATAGACTATACACCAACGATAGCAACAACAACAACAACAGCAGCGACAGCAAACGTAAAACCACACCTGCTACCAGATGCCAGATCCAAAATGCTGTTTGATTTATGATCATTCCCGTAATACATATCCATTATCAAAAAATGCGTACTTCAGACCATCACACATATGCTTCCTACCGTGTCTTTGTCTATTACATAAAAATAATACGATTAGAAGTATATTTTTGCGAAGCTAAATCATTACAAGAGGATGTACGATAATCTCGTGATTTTACTCTGGGTCTCACTCGGATAAGGAAAATTGTCATACTTCTGTCATACGTCACATTGATTCGCTAAGTATGGGGTAAATTGCACAAAAAATCCCAATATCTATATACTAATACATATGTGCATGTATGCATTCGTGTATATATGCATCTATGTATGCATGTGTATGTATATCTGTATTTACACCATCTTCATCTTTGTTTAAGAATAGAACACAGCATCACGACCACTGATTTTTTTACCGTTGGTCGTCATTTCAACACCGGACAGCATCTTTGTATATCTGTATTTACACCATCTTCATCTTTGTTTAAGAAAAGAACACAGCATCACGACAACTCTTTGTGATCGCTGCATCAATCATCATTTACAGCGTATTTATCTAATTTATCGAGACACCTTCATGTGCATAATGAGGAAAACGTGACACTTATACACGTACAAGATTAGAGGGGGGAGGGGGGTGAAAGGAAGTAAGGGAGAGAAGGAGAGAGAAGTGGGTGAGAGGAAGATGATAATGGAGAAGTGGGAAGAGGGAGAGGAAGAGGAGAGGGAAAGCGAGAGAGAGGAAAGGGAGCGAGGGAGGAGGAGAGAGAGAGAGAAGATGGAGCAGGAGGAGAAAAAAGACATAAATCTTCAAAAAAGTGAATATTTTGTTTTTGCTTTAATGGCAAGTTCTTCCAAGCGAATGGGGTGAAGGCGATAGCTCGGAGGAAAGAACGAGGGAGAGAAGCATGGCAGGAAAATGACTTTGAACGTTTATGATCTAACTTTTCCTTCGCGTTTCGTCACAGGCTGACAGCTTCAATTGCTCGTAAGTTGCAACTGCTCTTCCTCTCCCCTCCCCCCTTTTTTTTGAGTAGGAGGGTCGTTTTTTATTATTCAAAAAATGATTTATGGCTGGAAATTAAAAATGTTATCGATATTTTTGCCTTATGATCATATAAATAATTTTAATGCATCGCGTATGTCGTATAAAAATAATAATGACTTATTCGAATTATAAAATCCTCAAGTCACTTTGTGTCTGAGATTCGAGTCATAAACTAGCTTTCAGATAGCTTGCCCAGTGTCTCTCTCTCTCTCTCTCTCTCTCTCGCTTGACCAAACCTTCTTTAAAAATGTGCAAATCTTATTAGCAAGACTCTCGGTATGTAGAGAATAGGCGAAGTCATCTTGCAGAGACAGAGGGCAGGAAGACACTATCATACTTAACTTCTCTTGATGCGTCGTCTGCCATTTTTTGTACTGTCATTGCTTTTTAAAAAGTAAGAATG
>NW_020871780.1:193632-216132 GCF_003789085.1 Penaeus vannamei
TCTACACACCATACACACAAGCAAAAACAAACACACACACTAAGTAGCAACAAAGACAAACAAACAAAAGCACAATGACGAAACAACCCCCCACCTTCCCCCTCCCCCCCCCTCAGATAACAAGCACATACCACTCCGCTCATTAACAGAAGCTGTCGTTACAATCCCCGAATAAGTTCGTTATAGCGAGAGAATCGTTATAAAAAGAAGATCGTTACGTGTCGCTCTAAGATACCTAGTGAAGAGCGAATCTTGATGAAGTTAGGAATTGAGAAATGGAAGAAGGGAAAGGAGGTTCTGATGAAGATCCACTTTGTCGTGATGGTGAGCGCGGAAGTTGTAGTTATGGTGGTCGACGGAGCTGTGGTGGTGATGATGGTGGTGGTGATGGTGGTGGTGGTGATGGTGGTGTTGATGGTGTTGAGGTGGTGGTGTTGAGGGTGGTGGTGATGGTGTGTTGAGGGTGGTGATGGTGGTGTTGAGGGTGGTGGTGGTGGTGTTGAGGGTGGTGATGGTGGTGGTGTTGAGGGTGGTGGTGGTGGTGTTGAGGGTGGTGGTGATGGTGATGGGGGTGTTGAGGGTGGTGGTGGTGTTGAGGGTGGTGGTGGTGGTGTTGAGGGTGGTGATGGTGGTGGTGTTGAGGTGGTGGTGGTGGTGTTGAGGGTGGGTGGTGATGGTGATGGGGTGTTGGGGTGGTGATGGTGGTGTTGAGGGTGGTGGTGTGGTGTTGAGGTGGTTGATGGTGGTGGTGTTGAGGGTGGTGGTGGTGGTGTTGAGGGTGGTGGTGATGGTGATGTGTGAGGGTGTTGAGGGTGGTGATGGTGGTGTTGAGGGTGGTGGTGGGTGGTGTTGAGGTGGTGATGGTGGTGTGTTGAGGGTGGTGGTGGTGGTGTTGAGGGTGGGTGGTGATGGTGATGATGGTGGTGTTGAGGGTGGTGGTGGTGGTGTTGAGGGTGGTGATGGTGGTGGTGTTGAGGGTGGTGGTGATGGTGATGGGGGTGTTGAGGGTGGTGACTGTGGTGGTGGTGAAGAAATAAACACCAATGAAGATCAATGACATATCGAAATCATACCACAAATTAAGACAGCTGTGTGACAATTCTCCCCTTCCTCCTCCTTCCCCTTTCCCTTCCCCCTCACCCTCTCCCTCTGTCTCTCCTCCCCTTCCCCTCTCCTTCTCCCCCTCCCCTTTCTCTCTCCTCCCCCTTTCTCTCTCCTCTCCTTCCCCTCCTCCCCCTTTCTCTCCCTCCCCTTTCCCCCTCTCCTCTGTCTCTCTCCTTCTCCCCTTCCCCTCTCTCCACTCCCTTCCTTCATCCCCAAATCCCCCCCCCCTCCCTAAAGGTCCCCCACAATACCATCTCCTCTAAACGCCAGCTGAAGACCTTGCTAAGGAGTTGTTGCAAACTAGGTCGTGCAACAAAGCGTCACAGACATGTATTTGGGGATGTCTGAAAGCAAGTGTCACTACACCCCCTCCCCCACCTCCCCTCCCGCCCCAGCATACACACTCCACTACACCCCCTCCCCCTCCCTCCCGCTCCAGCACACACACTCCACTACACCCCCTCCCCCCCTCCCGCCCCAGCACACACACCACTACACCCCTCCCCTCCCCTCCCGCCCCAGCACACACACACCACCCCCTCCCCTCCAGCCCCCCCCCCACACACACACACACACTCCCCCTCCCGCCCCAGCATACACACTCCACTACATCCACACACACACACACGTGAAGGCTCTCCCTCTGTGCGTAGTAACAGTATTACTGCTAATTAGCATTGTACGCTTCATTATTTTTTTTTAATTACATTATTGTTATCACCGTCATAATAATGATTCTAACAGTTATTATTGACGTTATTATTAACATTATTATCATTATTATCAGCATTATCAATTAACGTTGTTATCATCATCACTACGTTTCATTACTACGAATGCCATTCTTATAGTACTGTTATGACCATAATTACCTTTCTCTTCAAGGGAGCGTGGGTAGTTATTTCTCCTCCCCCCCCCCCCCTTCATCGCCTAAGGGAGGAATTGCAAACAGGTCTTGCTACAAAACTACTTTCCTGGTTCATTACCCGCAGGAAGGAGGAAGAAGGGAAGGGAAGGGAGGAAGAAGGGAAAGGGAAGGGAGGATGGAAAGGGAAAGGAAGGGAGAGGGAAGGTAGGGAGGAAGGGGGAAGGGGAAGAAAGGAGAGAGGGAAAGGGATAGGTTAAAGAGAGGGAGAGGGAAGGTAGGAAAGAAAGGGAGAGAGGGGAGATACGAAGGGAGAGCGAGTGAGGGAGGAGGAAGAATGGGAAGGAAAGGGAGAGGAAAGTGAAGAAGGGAGAGGGAGAGGAAAATGAAGAAGGGAGAGGGAGAGGACGGGGAAACCGAAAAGGGAGAAAGGAGACTGCAAGAACGCAAGCCGGGGCGTGTTGCATCAATTGCGCAACATTGAAACTCATGCACCAGAGATTGACAAAACCATATTAGGCCGAAATCCAATCGGCGATCTCGCAAGCAGCAAATATAGAAGAAGTAAAAATAAATCAAATATCGCTCTCTCTTTCTCTCCTTCCTTCTCTACTCCGGACTACCTTAGACGGCTACTGTTACGTCACAGCCAGAAGGAAAATTGCATACGAGTCCTAGCTTACATAAACTCCCCCCCTCCGCCACTCCGGCACCTCTTACTCCGGCTCAACGGCTCCACGCGTCCTCCGCCCACCTCGCCCAACTCTCGGCCCTACCCTTCCCTCCACCTCGCCACGCTCGGCCCCCAACTCGGGCCGCGCACCGCTCGGCGCCGCGCGCACGCGCGTTTCCCAGCAACGTGGTCGTTGTATTCTTGGTGCGTATATATCACTCTTCACTTTTGGCTGACACAAACTGAAAGTATTATATATATTTCTGTATATGTATGGGGCATCGGGGTTTTTTAGGTAGGGGGGACGGTGTGAGTTTGGGGGTTTGAGTGGAGTGGGGTGTGTGAGGTGTGATTTGGGAAGTGATATTCTGTATATATTATATGTGGCAGTGGCGGAGTGTATTTTGGTTTTCTGTTGTGGTGTGTGGTGGTGTGTGTGGTGGGCTGTTTGTGGGTGGTGTTTGTGGGTTGTGGGGTGCGGGTGTGGGTGGTGTGGTAGTGGTGAGGGTTGGTGATGGGAGGGTGCGCTATGTATGTGTGATTTGGGTGGTGGTGGATGTGTGTTGGGGTGGTGAGGTGATTGTATTGTTTTTTTTGTTTTTAGTGGATGTAGCGTTGTTGCTTAAATATAAGGTATTTCACAGGTCCTAAGGGTTGTATATGTCAGCAGAGTTAAGTCCTGGAGAGAAGGAAGGGTAGGCAAAGTGGCGGGAGGGAGAGGTGGTGTGTTACCTGGTGGGTGTGGAATTGATGGGTGATGTTAGTAGAAAGGTTTCAAGTTCTACGGAGAGTGCGCCGAGTGCATTTGGCGTGTGTGTCGGTCTGGGGCGTTACTATGTACGCGTCCGGCTCGACGCCACAGTTGGCATATATTCTCAGACGGCTCGTGTACCGAATACCCTCGGACCATAACGCGGGACTCTCGATTTTGCGTCCCGTGCTCCTTTCGTGGAATGGGCGGAGAGGTGAGGTTGGCCCTCACGAATTCTTGGCGACCAGGTGGCCACAGCCTTTTGGCTTATAGGCTGGTATATATTATTGCTCGGAAGAGTTGCGGTTCGAGGTCGGTGTGCTTTGTCTCACAGCCATTGGGTCTCCGACAGGCCTGCGGCCGACCTGCTTGGTCGTGGTTTCCTCTGTGTCCGAGGGACCGATTGCTTACGGAGCACGCAGGTGTGTGTTGCTTGTGGACTTTCCTATACTCGCGTATGGTTTGGTGGCTTTGGGTGCGGTCTGATGATAAGGTTTGATCTATAGTTGTGTGTTAGGTTTGGTTTCATATGGGATTGGTTTGCGGAGTGTGGTGATATGGGTAATGGATGGTGTTGTTCACGGCTCGGGTCAGTCGTGGTTTCTTTCTTCTCTCTGCGTCGTGCTGTGCGATCTGGTCTCTTTCCTCGTGTTTCTTCTGTCTGTGTTTCTGGGTGTTTTTCGTCTCTTCTCTTGGTTGCTGCCTTGCTCTCTCTGCTCTCTCGTCGTGGTCTTCTCGTTGCTCTCTCTCAGTCTTCTCTCTGCTGTCGTGCTGCGTCTCTCTCTATGTCTATGTGTTTCTGAGTGCTTGGTGCTCTCTGTGTCTGGGGTCTTCGCTCTTCTTGCTTTTGTTTCTTTCGCTTTTCGCGGTTTGCGTGCTCTCGTTGTCTGCTCTCTCTCGTCGGTCGGGTCGTCGTGCTCTGTGCGTTGTCCGCGGTTGTCGCGTTCTGTCTCGCTGGGTCGTGTCGTCTGCTCGTGCTCTCTCTCACACGAGACGCGACTCACACAGCATTCACAGCAGTGGTCTCAGGAGCAGCACACAGCAGCTCATATCATTGACACCACAACACACGATCACACACTCGAGTCGACACACGAGCACGCGTGCATCACGCCACAGTGGGCAGCACTCACGGAGTGCACACTGGTTCGTGCGCGTCTCTCACATCTCTTGCTATATTTTTGTTTAATATTTTCTCATTTGCTCGCTCGCGGTGCTCTCTGTCTGCTCCCTCTCTTGCGTGGCGTTCTTTCCCCCTTTACGCTCGCCCCGTCGCGCGCGCGCGCAGGCGTCATTAAAGCATAGAGCGCCATAGGCCTATGAGAGGTGAGATAGGTCTATCTGTGCGCCTGCGATAATAGCTCGCGAGTGAGAGACTCGCACGGCGGCCAGTATCAGAGGAGCTATCTGCAGATACATGTTGATTGACTATTGTGGTGACCTGGTGGCGTTTGATAGAGCGCGCAGTCAGGTTTCGCGTTCCCGGTTTGTGGTGGGGCGGATATTGAGGTTGGCTGATCAGAGAGGGTGGGGTGGGGAGGGTAGAGGGGAGGAGAGATGAGACGGGAGGAGAGAGAGGAGAGAGAGTATTGTATGTTATTATTTATATGAGAGGAGAGAAGGACGATATAGTAGAGAGGGTATGTGGGGAGAGAGAGGTAAGTGGATGATGGGGAGTAGGAGAGTAGAAGAGGAGAGGAGATATGAGAGATGTATGGAGAGAGAGATGGAGGATTTGTAGATGAATGAAGAGCTGATGGAGGTGTATATATATTGTTAGTGATGGTAATAGAGAGGATAGAGAGGATTTGAGTTGCTGGTGGGTGGGTGTTGGGGTTTTGGTAGATGTAGGTGAGGGGGGGGAGGTTGTATGTTGTTGTATGTGGTTGGGAGGGGAGAGAGAGAGAGAGAGTGTGTGAGGATGGGAAGGGGAAGAGTGAAAAAGGTGGGTGGAGGGAGTGGGGGTGGGGTGGTGCGTTTTTTGTTGTGTTAGGGTTGTTGTGTTGGTGGAGTATGGTGGATGGGTCGGGTAGTTCGGTGGGTGGTGTGTTTGTTTTGGGAGGTGTGGGTGTTTGTTGGTGTGGGGGTTTGTGGGTGGGTTGGGGGTTTGGGGGTGTTTGGGGTGGAATGTGTATGTGTATGGGGTGAGAGAGATGTATGTGTGTGGAGTTGGATGTGAGTGTGAAGAAGAGAAGGGGTAGGTGTGATGTGGTAAGGGGGTGGTTGGTTGGAGGCCTGTTGGTGTGAGGATTGGCAGCGTATAGCGTCGCTCGTTCAGACGCGCACTCTTGTGTTGTAAGTTGGTTCATCTTTTTTTTTTTTTTTTTTTTTACGCCTGTTTCTGTCTCTTTGCTCGTTGCTTCTCTCGTCTCTTCTCTCTCTCTCGGTCGGTTCTCTTCTCTCTCTCGTCTCTCTCTCTCGTCGGTCTCTTCTGATCGATGCTATCTCTGCTCTCCTTCTTCTCTCTCTAAGCTCTCTCTCTAACTTCGAAACCATTAATTAAAGCTATTATCTTACTTTATTTATTTAGTTTTAGACGAGTTCTTCAGTCGTCCGCCTCCTGCGCCTGCTCTCTTTCTCTCTTGCCCTCTCCTGTTCGTCCCTTCGTCTCTCTCCTTTCTCCCTCTCTCTCGTCCTCTCCCCTCCGCTCTCCCTCTCTCTCCCTCCCTCTCCTCTCTCCTCTCGTCTCTCTCTCTCTCTCTCTCCCTCTCTCTCTCTCTCTCTCTCCTCTCTCCCCCCTCTCCCTCTCCTTCTCTCCTCTCTCCTCTCCTACCGAACGTGACTCGATCCCTCTCCTTGCCACGGGTGACCGCCTGCCTCAGCCGCCGGATGTTCACGGTCTCCGGATCCCGAATTTAATTCCTCCATCACCGGGAGGAGTCATTCACACTTAGCGAAGCCGAGGGCGCACGCGAGTACACACAGGCCCTCCCACGCGGTCCATTCCGTGCGGAAATCGACCTTAGGCCCCTCTGGCAGTAGGGATATAGTCGATCGTTTCGTCTTGTGTGTGTCTACGCCTCTTTTTTTTTAGGTTAATTCTTCTCGTCTCATTTTTGTTTTCTTCTAATGCTTCGTTCTTATGAGCGTCTGTCTAATCTCGAGCCTATCAGCTCTGGGGATAAGGTCGGGTTTCCCTTAGCATCCCGATAGCCCCATCGACCTTGCCGTATCTCGAACCCAAGGCGTTTTGTCCGCCATGACATTTCCCGCCGCACTGTCCCGAAGCCTAATACCGCCGACATAGATTGGTGTCATTATCATATGATTACCCGAACGCAGCTGGAAATGCCATTAAGACGCTAATTACCGGGAGAGAAAAGCGGCTCGTCCACAGTATGTGCGTGAAGAACCGCCCGGGGGAAGATAGTGCTCCGGGAAAATACGGGACTGCATTATTTTTTATTTTTTTAATTATTATTATTTTTCTTTTTACACTTTCCATCGTTGTTGATTATGCAAGAGACGTGTATGTGCATATATGTGCGTATGTTATGTCTACGTGTATGTAGATAGATTTACATCAAAACTGACATCGCGTAGTCGATCTGTTGCGCTATTTTTAACTAATAATAATAATAAAAAATAAAACTAATAATAATAATGATTAGAAGAAAAAAGATCAATATCAATAACGATAATAACAAATATAATGACAATAACAACGATAAAACAGTCATAATAACACCACAATTACGACCGCCAATAACAAAAGCCTGGCTGAGTCCCCGTCGTGGCAGGCAGGTGGTTAGGCCTACATACGCGAGACGCCCAGTTCTGCATGGGAGGAGCGGCGCCCGAGGCAAGGTAACTCCTGTGGCTCACGTGTCCTTCTTGAGGCTTGCAAGGTTTCGCCGGAGACTACAAAAGGGAGGGTCGAGTATCGGTTTTTTTAAAGGGGTTGGTATAGGGAATTGGATGCCTTTTAAGTTCCATTTTGGGTTGATTTGGGTTGATATAGGGAATTGGATTCCTCTTATAGGGAATTGGATGCCTTTTAAGTTCCATTTTGGGTTGATATAGGGAATTGGATGCTTTTTAAGTTCCATTTTAGGTTGATTTGGGTTGATATAGGGAATTGGATGCCTTTTAAGTTCCATTTTAGGTTGATTTGGGTTGATATGGGGACTTGGATGCCTTGTAAGTTCCATTTTGCGTTGATTTTTTTGTTTTTTGTTTTTTAAGGATTCGGTTTGAGGTGTGGGAGGTATGCAGATGGTTTTTTTTTTTTTTCGTGTGTGGCGTAAAGGTTGAATGGAGGAGAAAGGGTAGAAGAATAGGAAATTATATGGATATCAAGATCTTTTTTTTCATTCACTTTTTTTCTCTTTCTTGTAAGTAAAGACTTCATATCGAATATTTTTTTCTCTTTCTTGTAAGTGAAGACTCCAAACCAAAAAAAAAAAAAAAAAAAAAAAAAAAAAAAAAAGGATTTGTGGTACGAGTACTTACACGTGTAATGAAGGCATTTGTCACTGTCATTATCTCAAAGCCTTTCATGTTGCAACTTCTCTCGGTGCAACATCACGGCAAACAGTCCTCTGCTGACAAGGCTGACGAACGTGCAATCTCTCGGTGTTTATCGCAACGGTTTTTGAAACTGAACACTATTTTTTGAATATTTTTTAACCGTTTTTTTATATCATCTTGTCTGCTTTTCATGTTAGATATTTGCTTTTGAAATATTCAGATGCGTAGACATATTTTTTTCTGTCTTGAAGATAATATTTTGCGCGATAAAAGAGAAGTTTATTTCATAACGACCGTTTGATAAACAGTCGTTTGCAATTTCCATTTTCTTTTCTGTTTCGGATGAACGGCAAACTTATTTCTGTTATTCTCACCCTAAAAAGGCTTCCAACTATGTTTTATTTTCTAGTATTTTCATAGACATTTATAAACGCACGTTGACATAGGCATTTTTTAAATATGAGAACGAAAATATAGAAAGAAAACGAGGGTAAATATGGCCAGAGCGAAATGCATATAGAAAACGGGCGATAGATTTGCCAAGTCACTATAGCGAAGGACTTGGTTGCCAACTATAGCAATTAGTGATCATTCCTTGTTATATATTTACCTGGTAATTACCATGTTCATCGACCGTGTCTTCAGTCATGCAATTACTATAAATAAACAAAAGAGTTCCTATTAGTTCACCTAAACTTCCTGTACTACGTCCGGTAAACAAATCCTTAGCATAGAATCACCATTAACATCAGTGAGTGAGTGAGTGAGTGAGTGAGTGAGAGTGAGTGAGTGAGTGAGTGAGTGAGTAGAGAGAGAGAGAGAGAGAGAGAGAGAGAGAGAGAGAGAGAGAGAGAGAGTGAGTGAGAGTGAGTGAGTGAGAGAGAGAGAGAGAGAGAGAGAGAGAGAGAGAGAGAGAGAGAGAGTGAGTGAGTGAGTGAGTGAGTGAATGAATGATAACTAGACTCCAGAACCCACCCTTACAGTCTACAGCACCCCTGACTCCTACCCCAGGGTCAACACACCCTCCGCCAGAGCTTCAAAGCCCTTTTTCCGCATGTAGGGTGATTATAATTGACACGTCACATGCCCCTGGGTGATTTCGGTCGACAGGTCACATGCCCCTGACTCCCGGGGGCGGCCATCATCATTAACTTAATCTACAGGTAGAGCCGGGGACATTTTTCTTCTTGTTTGTGATCCTTTTTCCCTTTCGGAAAGCTCTTAGCGGGATGTAGGCCTAATTCGAGCCATTTTTTCCAGTGGGGCTACGGGACTACTTTTAAAATTGCGTTGTAGATTGTTGTATTATTGTAATTTTTCTCTGGTTTTTCATGCGCGTAATATGTAAAATCAAAGGGGATTTAATCCAGTAATTGAAAGGAAGATCGGATTTCTATGCTTTTCAAAAGGACGATGACACAACGCAGGTTAGTTACGGGAGCGAATTAAAATAAATCTCAGTTCTTCGCGCCGTTTTAATAACGCTTCGTCCCCACACGCCAGCCGCAGATGCTAACGAGTGAAAAGATGTGACACGGAAAGGAACGTGGAGAGAGGAAGGGTTTCTATGAAAGGGAATTTTTAAAGCATTTTTTTTTCTTCGAGAGATCTCAGGTTCCATCCTCCATAACACCTCGAGATAGACATCAACCACAAAGCTGTGAAATGGGACACGCCCGATCCAGAAGTCAGTATAAAATTCCTCCTCCTTTTTTTTTTTTTTTTTTTTTTACTATAGTCCGACGTGTAATAGATCGGAAAGGAGTAGAAAAAAAGGAAGAGTTATTTTTCTTTTCCATGTAGGACGAGGATGCGTGTCTGTGGTTTTGTGGGGTTGGCATATGTCAGCGATGCCCCAGGCGCTCCGAACCTCAGCACGCATAGACCTAATATGCGGCCTCACATGTTATTCCGCTCATGAGACGCCTCATTATTCATCACATACTTATTTATTGGAGGAGATGAAGGAGAAATAACCCTAACGACAGCCGGTATAGGAAAATATAAGGAATTCCATAGCGCCATTGTGAAAGTTGGTCCTCTTCCTGAGCCTACCGTACATGGGGATCGGCGGTGGTAGGTTAGGAGTTCCTGAAAGATCCTATCCTTTCAGAATTAGAGGAATTATCCTTATATCCTGATTTCGGGTTATTCGTGCGTGGATTCAGCCCAGTTGTGGAATTCATGATGCTGCTGATTATGGTGTGGACGCGTCTTGTCTTGGTTTTAGCGTTGATTTTCGTGTCTTTCTCTCTCTCTCTCTCTCTCTCTCTCTCTCTCTCTCTCTATCTATCTATCTATCTCTCTATATATGTATATGTGTATGCACCGTACATATATGCGCTTATGTATGTATACATGTATGTACGTATGTAAGTGTGTGCGTTTGTGTGCGTGTGCTTACTCGATATCCCACTTAACCCCTAATCCTAAGACAATCCCGGCGGCTTAAGGTGTCCTAAGCCAACCCCGAGTGAAACCACTTCCCTTTGAAACCCTGGCAGAGGTTCAGTGACTGTGGATGCCCTTCTAAGGCGAGCGAGAAGGTCAGGAAGTCACGCTCCCCACCCCCACCCCTCCACCCCACCCCTTCCACCCCCCCCCAGGTATTACGCCTCATACCCTCCCCCATACCCTCTCCGACGCCTTATACTCTCCGACGCCTTATATCCTCACCTACTCTGTTTTTTTGTTTCTACTCCATGCCCCACACTCCCTCCCTTTCCCCTCCTTCCCTGTAACACCCCACACGCCCTCCCTTCCCTCCCTTTCTCCTTCCATACCCTCCCCTCATCCCTCTGAAATCCCATACTCCCACGCCCTCCTCCTCCTCATCCATACCCACCCTCCTTACCCTCCCTCCTTCCCCTATCTCCCTCTCTCCTCCCCCTACCCTCCTCCTCCCCCTACCCTTCCCCTCCCTCCTCCCTCATCCATACACACCCTCCTACCCTCCTCCTCCCCTATCTTCCTTCTCCTCCCCTCCTACTTCCCCCTCCTCCCCTCTACCCTCCTCCCTCCTCCCCCTATCTTCCCTCTCCCTCCTCCCCTAACCTCCTTCTCCTCTTCCATACCCCCCCCAACACAACCCCTCCCCCCACCCCCTGGTTCCCGACCTCCCTTGCCCTATGATCCCATTACGAGGATAACGGAATCGAATTATGGTGGGCGTGATTTGGGCGGCTTTTTGCTCCGCGTCTGTATTAGAGGGTCTTGCATGTGGGCGTTTACTCTCGTTATTATTATTTTTTCTTTTGTTTTGATTTTTTTTTTTTTTTTTTTTTTTTCTTTTTTTTTTTTTTCTTTTTTTTCTTTCTTTTTCTCTCTCCTGTTGTTTTATACACACACACACGCATAAATACACCACACACACACACACACACACACACACACACACACACACACACCAAACACACACACACACACACACACACACACCACACACACACACACACACACACACACACACAACACACACACACACACAAACAAACACCAACACATAAACACACAACAAAACAACAACAAAAAACAAACACACACACAACACACACACACACACACACACACACACACACACACACACGCACATAAACAAACACCAACACATAAACACACAAACAAACAAACACACACACACAGGTAACAAATTTCTCGCTCTCTAGAACCCAGACCGCGATCGAGAGGCTTGGGCGCCAGGGGACCGGTGGCCCAAATTCTCTACGGGAGGGAGATAATCGTGATAAAGAGGGGGAGAGGGGGAAGGGAGGAGGAAGGAGGAGGGAGGAGGTTGAGGGAGGAGGAGAGGAGGAGGAGGGGAGGAGGAGGAGGAGGAAAACGAGGAGGAGGAGAGGAGGAAGAGGGATGAGATGAGAGGAAGATAATATATAAGGAGAAGGAAAGCAAAGATGGATAATGATAATGACGATGGTGATAATAATAAAACAACAACAACAACAACACGACAACGATACTCATACCAAAAATAAATAAATAATAAATAAAAAAATAACGAAGAAAAGAAAAAGAAGAAAAAGAAATAAGTAAATAAAAAATAAAGAAAGAAACTAAATAAATAAATAACGAAGAAAAGAAGAAGGAAAAGAAATAAATAAACAAAAAATAAAAGAAACTAAATAATAAATAACGAAGAAAAGAAGAAGAAGAAGAAGAAAAACAAGAAGAAGAAAAAGAAATAAATATAAACAAAAATAAATAAACTAAAATAAATAAATAACGAAGAAAAGAAGAAGAAGAATAAATAAATAAATAAATAAACTAAATAAATAAATAACGAAGAAAAAGAAGAAGAAGGAAGAGAAGAAAGAAGAAAAAAAAGAAAAACGAACTCGAAAAATACCTTACGCGGTCGCCAGGTTTTCGCCGATGTCGTCCGCGTGGATTCGTCGGAGGAGCATACCGCTTTCTTGCCCCGAAGGCGAAGGCGGATTTCGTCCACTTCGGAACGCGAGGGAGAGGGGGAGGGGAAGGGGAGGGAGGGGAAGGGGAGGGGAGGGAGGGGAAGGGGCCGGAGAGGGAGAGAGAGGGGAGGGAGAGGGGAAGGGGAGGGGGGAGTAAGAGGAACAGAGAGAAGAGAGGAGGAAGGAGAGATAATAGGGAAAGAAAAAGGGAGAGGAAAGAAGGGAAAAGAGAGATAGAGAGAGAGAGAAAAGAAAAAGAAAAAGATCCATTTCCCCCGCTTCTATACATACAAAAAAAGAAAAAAAAGAGGAGAGAGAGAGAGAGAGAACGAAAGAAAAATAAAAAAAGAGCGAAAGAGAGAGAGAGAGAGAACGAAAGAAAAAAAAAGAAAGAAAGAGAGAGAGAGAGAGAGAGCGAGAGAGAGAAGAAAGAGAGAGCGAAAGTAAAATAAAGAAAAATAAAGCGAAAGAAAGAAAGAGAGAGAGAGAGAGAGAGAGAGGAGAGCACAGCGAGCGTCCGTCTCTTTCCGGCTTCATGCTCCACTAAACCCCGTGTTATTATTTCCCGGGAAAGCAATTAATTTTCGGAAAGGAGGAAGAAAAATGACGAGAAGGAGAGGGAAGAATGAGAAAACATGAGAAAGATGATGGATAGAAGAAACGTGAAAGATGATGAGTGAAAGAAACATAAGATAAATGATGAGTAAAAGAAGAATGAAAGATAATGATGATATAAGAAAGATAATAAATAAAAAATATTAAGGATGATGAGTAAAAGAAACAAAAGAAAGATGATAAAGTAATATAACAAAAAAAAATATATATACAGAACTAAGAGTAAAGTAAATATGATTTTTTCTTTAAAGACAACAAGTAAAAACAACATAAATAGCCATAAAACATAAAAAACACAAAAGCTCTATAAATTCTTGAGCAATATTACCTCACAGAAAAAAACTTGAAGACGCGAAAAAAAATTCTTAGATCTGCCGACAAGAACCACCATTCTAGGGTAAAAAAAAAAAAAAAAAAAAAAAAAAAAAAAAATTAGTCCTTTCTGCCTTCCTTACTTTTTCCCTTCCCTACCTTCTCCTTTCTCTCCCCTTACCTTCTCCTCCTCCTTTCTCCCTTTTACTTAATGTTACTTTCCCCCCTTACCTTCTCCTTCCTCCCCCCTCCTCCTGCTTCGCCTTTCTCCCTTCTTTACTTTCTTTTCCCTTCCCTACCTTCTCCTTCTTTCTGTCTCCCTTACCTTCTCCTCCCTCCCCCCTCCTCCTGCTTCGCCTCCTCCTTCTCCCTTTCTTTATTTCCTTCTCCTTCTTTCTATCTCCCTTACCTTCTCCCCTCCCCCCGCCCCTTCCTCCTCCTCCTTTCTCCCTCTTATTTCCTTCTCCCTTCCCTACTTTCTTCTTTCTCTATTACCTCGCCGGAAAGACACGAAAGACGAAGAATCCGCAAAAAAAAAAAAAAAAAAAACTTAGATCTGCCGCCAGAACCACCATTCTAGGCCAAAAAAAAAAAAAAAAAATGCGTAGGCCTACTCCCTTTAAATCTCCCTCCCCGCGGCTACGGCATTTTTTTATATCTAGCCTCTCGTAAAAAAGTGAAAACTAGGGTGGCGCTGCTGCCTTAGGCTCGCCGGAAATGGCCGTTTTAGCGGGGTCAGTTTGTTTTCGTTCTCGTGCGACTTGCTGAGGAAAAGGGTTTTGAGGAGGACTTCGTGTTCTTCTTCGGTGTGTGTTCTTTTTTTGCTTTTTGTTGTCTACTGTTCTTTCGTTGGTTTTATTTTCCGTTGCGTATATTCCTTTTTTTTGTTTCTTCTCTTCGTCTTTTTCTTTTATGTCTTCTTTTTTGTTTTATTTCTCTTTCTTCTTTTTTTTGTTCTTTCGTCTCCTGTTTCTTCCTTTTCCTCACTTTCTTCTCAATTCTCTCCTCTCTCCCTCCTATTCCTCCTTCTCTTTCTCTCCTCCCATTCTCCATCTCTTCCTCGCCTCCATCCCTTCCTCCATCCTCATCTCCCAAGTACCCCAAATTCTCCACCTCCATCCCACTTATCCTCGTCCACTCTCGCCCCGCACTTTCACTCCACCCGACCAGAAATTCAGCGCCGATCGTTGAAGACCGACCCTTCCCTACAGCCATCTCTCGCGCCATATGTCGGCACCCCATCCCGCTACTACCTCCCATATCCCGCCGCCATTCCCCCCCAGCTCCCCTTCGCTCCATCTCCCCCCCTTCTCCTCATCTCCACCCCTCTCCCATTTCCACCCTCCATCCCATCCCTCCATTCCCTTCCCCTCTCCTCCCCCATCCCTCCTTCTTGGGCACTTCCTCCTCCTACTTCTCTTTCTACTCCCCATTCCTCCATCTCTTCCGCATCCTCCCATTCACCTCATCCCTCAATTCCTCCACCCTCCATCCCATCCCCCATCCCCCCATTTCCTCCCCCCCCTTTCTTGGGCACTTTCATCGCCCGATAGAGAATTCAGCGCCAAGACGTTGGAAGAACCGACCGTGGTATTGCAACTGTATGGCTGATTACAGGCTGCCATTCATTCGGCCAGCTTTCCCTCCCAGCCCTCCCTCTCCCCCCTTACCTGCTCCTTCTCCTCCTCCCCCCTTCCCCTTATCCTCTCCCCTTCTCCCCTTCCTCAACGCTCTCGACGCTGACCCTTACCCTCCCTCCCTTCCCCCCCTCCCTCCATCTTCCTTATCTCTCCCATAACGCCCTCACATTTTCTCATCTCTCCTTCACTTTTTCCTTCTTACTTTCTTTCCCCTTCCAAGCCCATCCTCTCCCTCCCTTACCTGGCCTCCTCCCCTGCCCTCCCTCCTCCTCCTTCTCCTTTCTCTCTTCCTCCACATTCTTACTCCTTTCCTTACTTCTCCTTCCCCATCCCTCCCTCCTCCTCCCCCTTTCTCTCTTCCTCACATTCTTCTCTCTTTCCTACGTTTCTTTACTTTCCCTTCCCTACCTTCTCCCTCCCCCTACCTTACCTCTGCTCCTTCTTCCTCCTTTCTCCCTTCATCACATACTTTCTCTCTTTCCTTACTTTTTCTTCTTTACTTTCTTTCCCTTCCCTACCTTACCTTCCTCCTCCCCTCCTCTCCCCTTTTCTTCCCCTCTCCCTCTCCCTTCCCTTACCTTTGCTCCTCCCCCTCCTCTTTCTTTCTCTCCCTTCCTTCACATTCTTCTTCTCTTCCTAACTTCTTCCTTACTTTCTTCTCCCTTCCCTACTCCTCCTCCTTTTCTTACCTTTTCTTTATTCTCCCTTTCTTCTCTGCTCTTTCCCTTCTTCTTCTGTAAATTCTCCCTTCTCTACCCACTTCCTTTCTCTCTCTCTTACTTTCCCCCCTCTTGTCTCTCTCCCGAGTTTCTTCTGCCTTCCTCAGATCTTGCTTCTTAGCTTCTCCTCCCCTCCGTCCTCCTTTCTCCCTTCTCCCTCTCCCTCCCTTATCTACCTGGACAGAATAAGAGAGGAAAGAAGAATGATAGGAATTCGCTAGGAGGAAGAAGGAGGAATGAATAGGAAGAAAACGAGGAAAAGAGAAGGAGGGGAGGAGGACGAGACACGTAGTTCGGAAGAAGATGGAAAGAAGAGGACGGAGGAACGAGATAAAGGTAAGCGACGGAGCGAGAGCGAGGGAGGAGGCGTGGGTTCTTAGCCGTCGACGTCTTAGCTAGGACATGGAGACTGCTACGTGATGATATGCGGACGGGGGAGGGGGGGGGTGGCGTCCGCACCTGCCTTTCCCTTCCTCCTCCTTCCTTCCTTCCCTTTCCTTCTCCTTTTCTTTCTATTGTATCTATTTTTCCCGTGTCTTTTCTCTCTGACTCGTTGGGTCGTTTCCGGTCTTCGTTCGGTTTTTGCCTCTGTCCGATTCTCGTTCTTCCGTTTGTTTTTCTTTGGTTTTTATCTGCTTCCTCTTTTGTTTCATCTTTTTTTTTCTATTTTCTCTTTCTTTTATCAGTTCTACTTATCTGTTCCCTCCTTCTCCGCTAAAAAAAAATCCCCATTTCACCGACCGGCCAATCACAGAAAAGTCCCGTCCGATTAGCGTTCGAAATCCACCCAATCGGACGGACCACCTCAGATTAAATCGATGGCCGGGAAGTAGGGCGATTAATACGAGAAAAGCCGGAAAAAAGGCAGAATCAGATAATTAATGTCCGAGGAAAAGGAGGTCCCACGGTGGGCTATCTAGGACGGCCGAGACAAGAGCCGCTGCTGTACGTGACGTCATTAAGAGAGAAAAAAAGGAAAGTCGACAAGCGTTCGAGTTCGCGCATTTTTTTTTTTTTTGCTGCAGCCGACGAGGAAGAGACAGCGAGTCATGGCCGTTAATTGAGGCGAAAGAGGACTGGCGATTCGTCTCTCGGCTCATCTCCTCTATCGGTCCCCTGCAGCATCCGGCGCGCGTGCCTCCTCGCTGGTGAAATAAAACGCGGAAGGAGGGAGGGTGTGTTCGCCTCGAGTAGGAGGGACGCGGTGTGTTCTCGCCCTCGAGTCTCTTCTCTCCTCTCTCTCCTCTCTGTCTCTCGCTCTCTCTCTCTCTCTCTCTCTCTCTCTCTCTCTCTCTCTCTCTCTCCTCTCTCTCTCTCTCTCTCTCTCTCTCTTCTCTCTCTCTCTCTCTCTCTCTTTTTTCTTTTTCTTTAAATAGAAGCAAGGTTATTTCTCTTAAAGACAAATCCACAAGATCTTTGCTTGTCGATCCAATAGGCCTCTCGATCGGTAACGAAGAGGAAGCCTTCTCGTCAGCCTCATTTGCATACGTCTCTCCGCCCACGTCTCTGACCCAGAATCCGCATGCCCGGCGCTGGTGGGCAGAGGGCAAGTGTGCCAGTCACCCTCTCGCTCTTTCCTCGCTTATTCGGCCCACAAGAATCCGATTATCATTTTTTCCGCTGCGAGGCCTATGATTCATGCGTCTAGGCGTTGCGGGGGCAGAGATAACTGAGCTTGCATGTTGCACGAGACCGAGAGCTGTTGCAGCGGCCAGGCATCTCGAGCCAGCTCCCAAAATGTATCTGGGGTATCGTGAGGGTTGGGGGGGGGGTGGGGGAAGGGGGGGAGGGAGGGGTTGTCTGGCCGCTCTCGACACGCCCCGAGAACCACTTCAAATCCCTGTCTTTGCTGTTCTTAGTTTCCTTTCCTCTCCCTTTGCTGTCACTTATCCTCCCTTCTCTTGCCTTCTCTCCCTTTCCTTCCTTCGTTCTCTTTGCCTTTTTCTCTTCTTTCGGTAGAATTCACACAAATCCTCATATATCAACTCACATCAAATACTCTTTACTATCGTATCTATGTTGTATTTCAAAACCCTACGACCCCTTAACCGACAAATTCCAATCCCCAATCCCCATCTCCCACCAAACGAAGAACAAAGAAACATAAACATTAAAAAAAAAAAAATGTTTGTCCCAAGCACGCCATCCTATTCCCTCACTCACGACTCGAGCGAAAGAGGTCATGGCAAAGGCGTTGGGCGAAGACCTTTACTTCCTGACGGGGAGGCAAGCAGGAGGCGAGCAGGAGGAAGCGCGTGTGGGCGGCTCAAGCACGACAAGCAAGCAGGGAAGCAAGCAGACGCGGAGGTGGACCGGCACGTTCGGGTAGCGATGGGGGGTCGTGCTTAGGTTAATGGCGCGAGGGTCGTTCTTTGCGCTTCCCCCGATTGCAAGAGGCAGTCGAAAGCCGATTCCGATTCTCCCCTTCGAACGCGTCTGTGTAAGAGAAATCGGGAAGGGGATCGTCATGCGCCTGGGTGGAGATGCGCATGATTCTCCCCCGCTCCCCATTCTCCACCTCGCCCCTCTCCCTCAGCCCGTCTCACACCCACCCTTCCACTCCCACCCCCCCCCCCCGCTTTCCCGTCCAGTCCTGGCGTGGGCAAAGGGCGGCACCGAAACCTGTCCCCGATGTAGGTCATCTCATGAGGAAACAGCATCAGTTCTCGCAGCATCGCGGCTTCAACTCCCTACGTGTTTATTCCAGCGAGAGGAATGTCTGCGCGGGGAAAAAAAAAAAAAAAGAATCTCTGTCTCAAGCAAATCGTTTCCGCGACGGAGGAACGCGACGGAATCTTGAGGAAGGCGAGAGGCGAGAGGCTTAATTAGGTCAGGCATTACGAGGAAGCGGCGGGCGGCGGCGGCGGCGAGGGTCCGTGGGCGAGGATACTCTCACCCGGTTCCAACACTCCGCGGCCGGGCATCCTATCCTCCCCGGGGAAAAGCAAAGTCTTCAACACCTCCTTACGAAAGGCGGGAATCATTTTCTCTCGACGTCTGCAGCCCAAAATGACGCGATGAAGGGATAAGACCCCAAGGACTGGAAGCGTCGCGTCAGCCTCCTTAAATGGGACGGGTATTTGTTCCTCCCAAACGTGAGGTCTGACCCAGAAACGCTCCTCCTAGGCCCATCCGCCCGGGGGCCCCCCCTCCTCCTCCTCCCCCCGCCCAAACCCACCCATACCCGCCCACTCTCCTTCCCCCCGGGTGGTCTGAGAGGGGCGGGTACCGAATGCATTTCCATACATCCCGATAAATACGCCCCTAATATTTATCTGATGATGCTTGGAAGTTAATGGCATTTGAAGATAATTAATACCTGGTTTCTTTCCTCTTATTTACTAGTACTCACAAATTCTCTTCATAAAGTAATCATGTTGAAAGTAATAAAGCTTATTCCTCAAGAACACACCTCCCTAATATATAGTATCTACTCATTAATGAATGAGTGGTTGCTCATAAAGCCGTAGGGAGGGAGGGGGGGGGAGGGGGGAGAAGGGGGAAAGGGCGAAGGGGCGTGGAGAGTCGGGGGAGGGGGGAAGGGAAATACGGGGGGAAGAGGGCATAGGGAAAGGGAGGGGGGGAGGACGGGAGGGTGGAGGGGCGCAGGGCGTGGGTAACAACAACAAATAGATTCGAACAGGCAGTTTGTGTGTAAGTGTCATTATCGTCCCCGTGGGTGGTTGGCTAAAGATGTCGAGATTGTGGAGGCTCCTGTGATGAACTCGCACGTCAAACACCGCCTGGTAACTGGAGAAGAATTTAGCCGATTTCCCCGATAAAGTCCTCACGGGGACAAACGATTTTGTAAAGAACTGGATTAAGATCTGTGGACGTCTGGGGTAAACGTGGATTTGAGAGACGTCAAATCTGTGGTTGCGTCGGCGATCTTTCTCTCTCTCTCTCTCTCTCTCTCGCTTTCTTTCTTTCTTTCTTTCTTTCTTTCTTTCTTCTTTCTTCTTTCTTTCTTTCTTTCTTTCTTTCTTTCTTCTTTCTTTCTTTCTTCTCTTTCTTCTCTTTCTTTCTTTCTTTCTTTCTCTCTCTCTCTCCTCTCTCTCTCTCTCTCTCTCTTCTCTCTCTCTCTCTCTCTCTCTCTCTCTCTCTCTCTCTCTCTCTCTCGGGCAGATCTTGAACTCGTCGGAAATGCCTTGAGGAAACGAGATTCAAAAACTAAACCGCTGAGAGTTGCTTAAGCTTGCATTGTTGCCGCGCCGTTGCCATTGCGAGAGCATTACCGGGACGGAATGCCTTTCCAACTGCATTTCAAACATTACAAAGAGCAAAGGCATTTTCGAGATTGTCTCCGGGATATTTTGCATCTTTTTTTTCCATTCTTAACGGAATCAATTATGTTTATAACTGATGAGTTGTTGTTTTTTTCGTGTATTATTTTTTTCTTCTTCTTCCTCTTTAGTTTCTCTCTAATGACGCTAATTATTGTCGTGGGATCTCCTGGATGTTTCTTTCCATACGACTCGTCCCTCTATTTTCCTCCCAACAATCTTGCGGTAGACCCAGAATTTTCTTTCCCGTAGTCTCGAGATAGCACGGACGAGCTCATAGCCTTTCGTTGACTGTAAGGTCGATTACCCACCAGAGATCTTGGAGAATATCACTCTTCTCGCGTGCCGGACTCAACACAAGTCCATATGGTTCATATTGCTTAGGCTGACCATTAGAAAACCTCCTAATCATGTCTGTCGTTGAAAGCTAATGGGCGATGGACGCGGTGCTCTTGAAAATATTGCCTCGGGCTCAAAACACTCGTATTTAGGGGACGGTGAATGGGGTGAGTAAGGGGGGGGAGGGAGGGGGAGGAGGTGGCGGGGGGAGGGGTGACTGAAGGAGAAATCTTATGCGCAGAGAACCAGATTATTGGCGAAGTGAGGGTGAACTTTAAGCTTTACCTCGAGACCTTTTACTTGCATAAAAGTGCCTGGTCTTGTTGGGAAAAATTCGGCTCTGGCTCGGTCTTCTCTGAGTCAGTCAGTCAGTCTCTCTCTCTCTCTCTCTCTCTCTCTCTCTCTCTCTCTCTCTCTCTCTCTCTCTCCTCTCTCTCTCTCTCTCTCTCTCCTCTCTCACTCTCTTTTCCCTCCTTCCCTCCCTCTCCCTCCTTCCTCCTTCCTTCTCTCCCCCCTCCCTCCCTCCCCCTCCTTTTATCCCTCCTTCCTTCCTCCCTCCACCCCTTCTATCCTCCTTCCTCCCCCTCCTTCTATCCCACTTCCCATATGCATCCACCTGTCCCTCTCGCATCCCACGACCCAAAGCGAGATGTCACAGCCGTCAGAGTCAAGCACAGGAGGCGTCTCGGATATTCCTCAAAAGGAGTCTTGGCTCAGGGTCCTCCGGCTTAGGATCGAGTAGGCCTCCTTAGCCCTCACTTCCTTATATAGAGAAATGAAAGTTGCTGTTGTGGGGAGGCGGGTGTACGGGCGAAGGATGTGCCTTTTGTTGTTGTTTTTTTGTTGTTGTTTTGGTGTAAATTTGTTTAAGGTTGGATGTTATTTTATTTATTATTTTTTGATAGTTTTTTATTTTTTTGATAATATTTATCACTTTCGTAAATATGTGATTAAGGTGTATGTTATGTATCATGAAGTACTGAATAGTTTCCTTGACATGCTTATGAAAATTCAGTTTCTGTTATATTATTTTCGAGGCAGACGTCCTAATTTCACGCATGCGCAAGCCATTTCCGAATCAATTTTCACAGTCGCTTCTTAAACGTTTCCAAAATCATCGTTTTACTGATCATATGCGCACAAGTCACGGAAGAGCACCCCCCCCCCCCGCCTCCATCTCCACCCCCCCCAATCTCCACATCTCCCCCCCCACAACCCCCCGGGCTAATGAATAACATCTAAGAACTCATAACCATAACAAGAACCTTTAGGCTGAGAACTAGGACAGGTGTGAATTCCAGCGGCCTCGACGTACCCCGAGGCGATGGCTCTCGGGCTCGAAACGTGGTGCGTCGTCGCGAACTTTGAGAAGTTTTCCCATGAAGTTGTGGTTTGCGCGAGGGGGGGGGAGAGGGGGGCAGGGGATGAGGGGGGGGAGTGTAGGGTTTTCATGGATGGGTGGGGTGTGAGGGTAGGGGGGAGGGGAAGAGGGGGGTTGTAGAGGAAGGGGAGGAAGGGAGAAGGGGAAGTGGATAATACTTTGAAAATCGCCAAAACGTATACGAACTGTCCGTTAACAGACACCGACATGTAAGTAATGATAATAGTAAAAACTGACACAAAAACAACTACCTCTCCTTTCGAAGACTAAAAAAACAAAAGAAACATTAACCAAACAAGAAAACACAAACACGCCGATTTAAAAACGAGGTTAATCGACACCTAGCACCCATCCCCCTCGACCCCGGGTCAAGAGAGGGACAACCCACGTACCAAGAACGTCGAAAAGCCTCGTAAACTTAGTCTTTACTTCGCCCTAATGACAAGGCGGCGGGCGTTCGCGGCCTTGACTCGCAACCTTGCAACCAACCGCCTACCCAAGCCACCAGAACCCCGGGGTCTTGCAGGCGTGTTGCTAGGACGCTCGGTGCAACCCTGGGGGAGCAGGATGGGGGGGGGAGGGGAAGAGGAGTAAGATGCGGGAAGAGGATGGAGAAAGAGAAGGGAGGGGAGAGCTTAGGTGAAGAGGGGAAGAGGGTTTAGGTGAAGAGTGGAAGGAGAAAAAGAAGGAAAAGGAGGGTTTAGGTGAAGAGGAGGAGCTAGGAGAAAGAGGAGGGAAGAGAAGGGAAGGGAGAGCTTTCGTGAAGAGAGGACGAGTAGGGAAGAAGAGAAGAGAAGGAAGATATAGCTGAAGGGAAGAAAGCAAAAAGCTAGGAAAAAAAAAACAAAGAAAAGGAATAATCATAAGCCAGATTAAACCCCTACGACCCTTTTGAACCGTAGGATCGCGTAGGATCTCAGCGTCCTT
>NW_020871780.1:221132-258632 GCF_003789085.1 Penaeus vannamei
TTGATGTTTGATGTCGCGTCGTTGTACATTTGGCAGCTTATGAGAGGTTGCCGGAGGGGGATGTACGATACTATTTAACCGCGGACTTTACAGTATACAAGCCTTTATTATATGAATATGCGAGATTATACATATTCTCGAGTATCTCATTTTGTTCCCCAACCTTTGATTTATTCTTCCAGATGAACAAAGATGATATACCAAAACTTCATAACATACAGTATATAAACTACACATATTACTCACTAAACATACTTTTAACACAACACCCTTTTCACACCACGAAAATCTACATGAAATCTCCTCATGCATTTTAGAGAACATCCCTAACAGCCATATAACTAACCTCTATTTCTCTCTCTCTTTCCAGGTTTCTGCTCAAGTGAACTTAGGACAAGGACTTCAAAGAGAGATATTTTTCTTAAATTTAGAAGACGGCTACTTCGGCTGTCAAGTGAACGAGTCCACAGACGTACTTCAGTTATTCGAAGTGTCGAGACTTTGTGATGGGACTCCGAACTGCTTCTTAGGATCCGATGAAAACTTCCAAGAACTTAAATGCACGAGTAAGTATCTATGGCGTCTTGACGGTGTGTTGTTTAGGTATATGTCGTCTGTTGAGGAGTTTAGAATATGTCTAACTCCCCATAGATGGATAGGTAGATTGATATAGATAGATAGAGAGGAGATGGAATATCTAACTCAACGATACGAAGAGTTTTATTCAGTTGGCCGAAAATTATAAATTTCTAATCGAAAAAACAAACATGTCAAAAGAATTATCATCTAAACATCAAATGACAAAAATAATTCATAAATCATCAAAAGTTTTCACAAAAGGAAAAATAAATTATTCAGCGTGTCACTAAACCTCAGTGGTCACTGGCCTATATAATATCAGCCTTGATCTGTTATCCTCTGTTCCCATTTTCTTTGGAGGAAGAAAAATAGAGGACGGGAAATAGTCCAATTTTCTTCGATTGACCGCGACACATTGACCAAGACGGGGGAATATGGGCCAAGAATAAGAATAATTTGATGGTTTGTTTTCTGTAAAGAGTATTTGCTTCGAGACGACATGATTATGATCGAATAAATGATAGATAGATTATGATAGAAGGTTTGTGAAGTAATTTCAATGCGAGAGATTAAGCAGGGGAATTATCATTATCATTGGAATTGTTATTATTCTCGGTTGCAAACGTTTAATAGAATTATTATCTCATTTTCTTGTCGACTTTATCATTTACTTCGAGATTATCCGTCATTCTGAAAACAAAACATTGACAAAAACAACCATTGGCTCGCCCCTCCCCCCTCTCCCCAGCCCCCCACCCCACCCCTCCCCCTCCCCCAGCCCCTCAACCCCCTCCCCAGCCCCCCTACCCCCCTACCCCCCCCCGAACCCAAGACCCCACAACAAAAGGAAAATAATCCCTGGACTCAGAGCCTTTGTATATTCACTTTCTTCCCGACCATCTTGATCGGACTCCGGCAAGGGAAATTGCGGGCGTGGAAAGGTCTCCTCGTCGCCGCCGCCGCCGCCCCCGCCGCCTCCTTCCCGCTGGCCAAATGTTGCGTTTCCTGAAGGTTTCTCAAGATCTTTGTTTGTTTGTGTGACGTTCTCAAGATCTTTGTTTGTTTGTGTGACGTTCTCAAGATCTTTGTTTGTTTGTGTGACGTTCTCAAGATCTTTGTTTGTTTGTGTGACGTTCTCAAGATCTTTGTTTGTTTGTGTGACGTCTCCTTTTGGCGGTGTTTACGGACGCTGGGGAAAGGCGTTGTTTGTGTTTCTTCTTTTCTTTGTATTTGCCTTTTCTTTTTTCTTTTTTTTATTTTTTATATACTTTTTTTCTTCCTCTTTTTTTTTTCTTCTTCTTTCTTCTTCTTTTCTTCCTTTCTCCTCCTCCTTCCCTTCTTTTCCTCTTCTGCTTCTAT
Source organism: Penaeus vannamei (assembly GCF_003789085.1). Lineage (NCBI taxonomy): Eukaryota > Metazoa > Arthropoda > Malacostraca > Decapoda > Penaeidae > Penaeus > Penaeus vannamei. The sequence continues at coordinate 223,071 of NW_020871780.1, forward strand.
TCTTCTATTCCCCCTCTCGCTCTTCCTCCCTCCCTCCTTGTACCCTCCTTCCAAACACAGATAAAGGAGGTCGGTGAGGGAGGAGAGTGGGGAGGGGAGGGGAGAGGAGACGGGAGGAGAGCAGTAAGGGGAGGGGAGGGGAGAGGGAGGAGAGGAGAGGAGAGGCCCCGGGGGAAGGAGAGAGGGAGGGAGAGGAGAAGAGAGGGGGGGAAGGGAGAGAGGGAGAGAGGGGAGGAGAGGAGAGGGGGGGAAGGGAGGAGAGGAGGAGAGCAGGGGGAGGAGAGGAGAGGCGACGGGGAGAAGGGAGAGGGGAAGGGGAGGGGGAGGGGAGAACAGTATATCTTCGTCCCGTTTTCTTTATCACCATAACGAGTCATGTCATTAGGAAATCACCAGTGACCCACAACCTGTCCTTGCCAAGGCCTTGTCGGGTCATTGAGCTTTTGGGGGTGACGGTGTACCATTGCAGACATATCGCCGGACTTCATTGCAGACGGGGGTGGGGTTCAGTTCTTTCAAGTTGCAAAGAGAAATTAATGAGAATGCAGAAAGATACAGATTCATGCAAGTAACTGGAGTTTACGGATGAGCAATGTATGTGGGGTGTGAAGAGAGAGAGAGGGGAGAGAGGGAGGGAGAGAGAGAGAGAAGAAGAGAGAGAGAGAGAGAGAGAGAGAGAGAGAGAGAGAGAGAGAGAGAGAGAGAGAGAGAGAGAAGAGAGAGAGAGAGAGAGAGAAAGATTAAGGTCTCTATAATCCCCTGTACAACTCACCACCTAAACTCTAGAAACTTTCTAAAAAGTCCCAAAAAATAAAAATAAAAATCACTTAAAGTTCCAAAAAAAAAAGATGAAACAACGATGGCCACAATATGAAAAAATACGCCCCCAAAAATATCTGGATTTGGGTCAATGTGCCCGATGTCAGTCAGATCAAAGGGATCGGCGTGGCCACTTATAGGGATCCCGTTATCGCATTTGTGAGGGAAAGGAGGTGGTGAGGGAAGGGAGAGAGGGAAGGGAAGGAAGGGGGGAGAGGGGAAAGAGGGGGTGGAAGGGAGAGAGAGAGGGAGGGTAGTGAGGGAAAGAGGTGGTGAGAAGGGGAGAGAGGGGAAGAGAAGGAAGGGGTGGAGGGAGGAAGGGGGAAAAAGGAGGTGGTGAGGGAAAGAGGAGAGAGGGAAGGGAAGGGAAGGGAAGAGGGGAAGGGAAAGGAAGGGGGGGGAGTGAAAGGGAGAGGAGAGTGAGAGAGGGAGGAAGGGAAGGCACGGGGCGTGGAAGGGAGAGTGAGAGAGGGAGGGAGGAGGAAGGGGGGAAGGGGGAAGAGGGGCGTGGGTAGAAGAAGTGAGACGATGAAGGTGAAGAGAGGGGCGACACCGGTCCCGATAGGGAAGTGAAGGGAGAAATCTGTCGTGGCGGAAAGCTAGGAAGGTATGAGCCAAAGAGAGAGGAGGGAGAGGGGGAAAGATGAAGACGAGGAGGAGAAGAGACCGAGTAGAAGGAATAAGAGGTAGGAACGGGGAACGGTGGTGGGAGAGGGGAGACAGAAAGAAGTGACGGCAAGGAGTGAGAGAGCAGAAGAAGAGGGCACGGAGGAAGGAGCTGGGAGGACTTAAGATAAGTACAAGGTAGAGATGAGCGAGATAAGGAGAAGTCAGGAGCACACACAGTGCATATATGTCAAAAGTGCGGGCACGCGCAAGGAGCACGCGTTGAGTGACTAGGGGAGCGGGACACCACCACACCCTAGAGAGAGAAAGGAGAGCTCAGACAGGACAGTAGAGAGTAGGAGGAGTGATTGTCGCGAAAGGAAAAGGCACACGCACACACGCACACGCAATGCGGAGGAGCGTTAGCACACTATGAAAAGTATATATGGGCCACTGAAAACCTCAGGTACGGTAGGGTTGACTCACTAAAAAGATCCCGCACCTGCACCAACTCGCGCGTTCGCAGGCCTCACGCGTCGTACGGTCCAATCTGCTTTTGCTTTTAACTCACTACACATCGGTTATTGTCGGATCTCTCCGTTTTTTCCGCCGTCGATAACACGGGTTCTCCCATCTTTATTCTGACCTTCTCCTACTACGATTATCAGCACATTTTTCCTTCTATTGGCCTTCTCTCCTCCTTTCTCTCGCGTTCTACTTCTTCTCCCTTCCTTCGAGAAAGATAAATAGATCGATAATTTCGTCATTAAGGTCATTTTCGTGAAATCTCCAGCCTGTCATTATGTCTATCCTCATTCCGAAGATGATTCAAGAGAAACTTATGAAAAAAGAATCTTAATTGTCATTTAATTCATTAATAATCTCAATCATTTGATCATTTTACCCTCTAATTATCTTTATACCTATTAATCATTTCTACGATTATAATCTTTATCATATCTATTATTTCACCTTTTTATCATCACTTTATCATCATAATCATATGCATAGTAAGATATAAGGCGCAAAAAGAAGAGGTTACTAGCAGCACATGGAATAAATGAATAGAAGAATAGAAGAATACATGAATAGAAGGTCAGACACCCATATGGACAGTGAGTCAGCTGGTGATAAGAATAAGGGTAATGATGATGATAATAACGGTTGTAATGATACTAATAACGGTAATGATAATGATAGCGATAGTAATGATGATAGTAATAGTAATAATAATTCCGAATAAGGGTAATGATGGTGATGATAACGGTTGTAATGATACTAATAACGGTAATGATAACGATAGCGATAGTAATGATGATAGTAATAGTAATAATAATTCCAAAAAAAGTATTATTTATATAAAATCACACCATCAACGCGATAAAAATAAACAAGATCAATAAACGAAACAAAAGCACATCGACAACAAGAGGATCGGACCCGCCAACGCCGTCCGGAATCGCTTTCGAAAACGGTTTATGCGGAAATCGACTCCGAGACTTCCGGCATCTATAGTCGTAAGGAAAACAGAGGTTAGCGAAGTGTGTCAGAGAAGGGGAAAGAAACGGGGACTGCGGTGGAGAGTCTTAAATATTCTTTTCCATAAACGTTTCGGGATTGCGAGTTTGGTAAGGGTGTGGTGGGGGGTGGGGTGGGTGGGTAGGGGGTGTGGGTGGGGTAGGGTAAGGTAGAGGGGGAGGGGTTACGGAATGGCTGGAGGAAGGGGGGGAGGGGGATAATTGGAGTTTAATTAGAGTAGTGTTTTTTTTTATATTTATTGTTCATCTATTTATTGATTAATTGGATGGATTAAGATAGGAGCGTTGAAATCCTTCCTCCCTTCCCCCATCCCTTACTTTCCTCTCTCTGCCCTCTTCCTTCCCTTTCTCAGCCTCCTCTCCTGCCTTCCCTCCCTCCCTTCCTCCCTTCCTTCTCCCTCTCTCCCCTCTTCCTTCCCCTCCCTCCTTCTCTCCCTACCTCCTTCCTCCCTCTTCATTCCTTCTCTCCCTCCTTTCTACCTCCTCCCCTCCCTCCTTCCCCCCTTCCTCCTCCCATCCCTTCTCTCCCTCCCTCCTCCCTCCCCCTCCTTTGTCCTCCGCTCCTCCCTCCCCTCCTTCCCTCTCTCCCCTCCCTTCACTCTCCTCGAAGATGGAGGAGGCGGTGGTCACAGAGCGTTGCCGGTCGGAGCGGTACGCGGATACGACTGTGCTCAGGCACCTGCCAAATCTGTTATCTCCCTCTTCGCCTGTTCCTGCCGTGTCCCTTCGAAGGACCCTGGCCTGCACCTCGTTCGCCCTGACCTGAGGGTTAACGGAAGATCATCATTTCATAGTAGGCGCGTGAAGAAACGATTATCGGTGCTAGCAGATATGGCTGATGTATGAACGGCCAAAGTGGCGGTCCCGTCGAGCAACGGCAGAAATTTTCGTAAAGCTTTAGGCCGGGGGAATATGCGCTTTGCCGCTTGTTGTACGTGCGCGCGCGAAGAGCGTGGAATATTTATTGAGCAGGATCATTCCGAGTCCCGGGGTGAGGACGGTGAGTGTTGTTTTTCTTTTCTTGGTTGGATTAGTTTTTTGTTGTTTTGTTTGTTTTGTTTTGGGCGGAGGGTATAATTTTCGAAGGGAGAGGGAGAATAAAAGATTGTACGGTGGCCAGGAATTTGGTTGTGGTTAGATGAATTAGTGCGGATAAATGAGTCAGCCCGGTACCCACGTAGATATGTGATGTGGAGCATACTGGCCTCGGCGTACTGGATGGGTACGAGAGTATTGAACGGACTCGACAGAACTATCCCATCTCCTGATTATAGAATAGATACCTTTTTTTATATCGATTAATCTTAATATTGTTATATTATCCTATTTAATTTTGCTATGACGGCCACTCTTTATAGCAGAAACAAACCTACAATAAAAAGATCACAAATTTACAATAGTCTTCCTAAAAAAAAAAAAAAAAAAAAAAAATCATTCTCACATTGCTCCTAGAACCCAGAGACTTCAACGGCAGACATAATATACCAATCTATCTCTCGTTTATCATTATTCAAATTAATAAATGTTATTTATTATTATCATGATTTAAATTAATAAATGTTTCCCCACCCCCCCCCTCTCTCCCCCTCAGATGACTGCCCGTACACACAAGGCTACAAGTGTGTGAACGGAGCGTGTCTGGATGGCCAGTGCCACTGTAATGATGGTTACGGTGGTTGTGGTTGCGATCCCAGGGATTGTGCGATGTGTCTGTCCTGTTTTATTGTTTGTTTGATTGGTTCGCGATGCCAAGAGAGTAGTTGTATTCTGGTGCATTTGGAGAGGGGTGCTGGGGCTGGTAGGCTGATAGTGTGTATGTTGGAGATGGGATGGGTTTATGTGTTGGTGTCGGGTGTGTTCGTGTTTGGGTCGCGTGTAATCGTTGGTGGGCTGTTGAGGTGTTGGGACGGAGTCGAGTGTTGGCGGTTCTTGCGCTCGTGTGTGGAGTGTCTGCTGGCTGAGCGGGCCGCGAGCTGGATTGGTCCGGGTAGTTGTTGTTGGGCTTGTTGGGCGGTCTGTTTCAAAAATTTAGTAAAGATGTAGTTGTTTGTCACTGTGAGGCTGACCAGCCTGTGTATAGTGAGGTGGGTGAGTGGTGAGCGTGTATTCCCAATGTCGTAGTACTGATTTCCAATGCTTCATCAAGCAGATTGACCTGGTGTTGTGACTAGCACATGATATACTCTATTCAGGGCACATAAGCGTTAATGCCAGGTTGTGGCGCTGGTTGCAGGTGTGGTATGCGGTATTTTCGCTGTCACCATGACATGTTGTCAGAATATTGGTTAGTAACGGATAATTATAGTAGCTTAACAGACACGTCGGTCGCTTATGTGAGTCGGTGTTGTTGTTGCTCGTGCCGCGCCGTATTGTTCATGGCGATCATACGTCTCCGTCGCAGATGTAAGCGTTTTCCAAATGGTTTTTACCTGCGTTAGCATCGGGTGTATGGTGGTGTCTGTGCTTCTGTATAGTTGTGGTGGTGAGTGGTCGAGGCCTGCTCGTGTATTGGTGAGTGCCATCAGCGTAATTTTGTAGGTTGTGTGGGCTGATGTCTGTGAATGTGTGTCTCGTGCTGGTGTGTCTGGTGATTTGTGGTGTGGGTATCATGTATGCGTCGCGTCGTACTTCTGTATTTGTGTTTGGTGTGTAATCTGCATTTATGTACGTGTGTGTGTACATGCTGTAGCTTTGTGCGTGAATGCCGTGCCTGTAGTACGCGCGTTGCGGCGTTCCCGGGTATCGTGCGCTGGTTGTCGTGTCGCGTGTGTAGAGTGAGGGCCGGTTCTCGCCGGCTGGGTGATGGGTAGAGGTCAGCTGCTGTGGGTAGCCCGTGCGCGTGCTGAGTTTGGGGAAGACTGTGTGGTCGAGGCACCTCAGGAGTAGGCGCATGTCCTCACGCACCCCGCAGGCGTTGTATTTCTGTGGCCGAATGTTGGTCCTTGTTGAACATTGACCGAGCCGTCTAGAGGCGCGAGGGTGCACTAGGTGCGGGTTTAAGCTTGGTGACAAACATTGCCATTTCTGTATCATTTGGGTCCGTGGTCTGTCATTTATTTTTTTTTTTATTTATTTTTTTTTTTTGTTTTGTGTTCTTGTTTCTTTGTATGTCTATGAATAGAATTAGTATGTTTATAATTTTTATTTTTTTTTCGTTTTTAATTTTTTTTCCGCTTATCTTTGTTTGCCTGTCATATATATTCTTCTCTCTCTCTCTCTCTCTCTTCTTCTCTCTCTCTCTCTTCTCTATATATATATATAGTATATATATTATATATTATATATATATATTATATAATATGTGTGTGTGTGTGTGTGTGTGTGTGGTGTGTGTGTGTGTGTGTGTGTGTGTGTGTGTTGTGTGTGTTGTGTTTTTTTTCCTTTTTTTTCTTTTTCTCTTTTTTCTCGTTATCGTTATCATCGTCGCATATATTCTTATCTACCGATGACAGATTGAAGACGTGAATGATAGAGAATGAATGATAACTCTTATCATTCATCATTTGCGGGACTAATTACTAATTACGAGTCAGCTGTTAAAGAAACCTAATTCATTGTTAATTATGTCTAATGGACGTATGGCCACTTTCACGTTGCCACAAGCAATCAGAGAGAGAGAAATGTGATCTCTCTATCTTTTCTTTCTCTTCTCTCTCTTTATCCCTCTCTTTCTCTTCTCTCTCTTTCTTCTCTTTCTCTTCTCTTTCTCTCTCTCTCTCTTTATCCCTTTCTTTCTCTTTCTCTCTCTTTCTTTTTTTTCTCTTCTCTCTCTCTCTCTCTCTCTCTCTCTCTCTCTCTCTCTCTCTCTCTCTCTCTCTCTCTCTCTCTCTCTCTCTCTCTCTCTCTCTCTTCATATTCGCTCTCTCCCTTCATTCTCTCCTTATTCCCTTCCACCTCTTGCCCCCCCCTTGTCCTACCCTCCTCCCTCATCCCCCTCCACCCCTTCACCCAATTTTCCCTCCTCCCTCTATCCTTCCTCCCCCCCTCCCCCCCTCCCTTCCCATTTTTCCCTCCTCCTTCCCCCCTCAACCCCCCTCCCCCCCTCACCCAATTTTCCCTCCTCCTCTATCCTCCCTCCTCCCTCCTCCCTCCCTCCTCCCTCTACCCCCCCCTTCAAACGCGCCACGATGACGTCATCGTCGCGGCTTCGTTGGTCCGAAAGGCGGCGCCGGAGCTCGCAATCGGTCGCCGTTCTGCCGGTCGGCCTACGGGGAAAATGCTTGGTTTTTGTTTTATTTATTTTATTTTATTTTATTTTATTTGTCTATTTATTTATTTGTCTTTTGGGTTTTATTTTTTTATTTTTTTGTTGGTTTATTTCTTATTTATATTGTTATTTTATTTCATTTATTTATTTATTTGTCTTTGGCGTTTATTTGTTTTTTGTTTGTTTTATTTCTTATTATATTTGATTATTCTTTATTTATCTATTTGTTTTTATTTGAGAAGGTTTTCTTCAGTCACTTACGTACACATACATATAGAAACATATGTGTATGAACAGTCACATATACACATCTATGTACACTAAAACATACATACACACACAAATAAACAAACACACGCACAGATAAAAATAGACATGTGTGTATGTATATATCCACATCTATATGTGTGTGTATGCGTTTATGTGTGTATGTATGTATAAATTCTGTATGTTACTGTATAAATGTATGTATGTATGTATGTATACATGTATGTATGTATGTATGTATGCGTGTCTACAAATATCAGGAAAGAGAACAGAATACACACGCACATGAACAGCCAAAAAAAAACGGCAACACTCACGCATGTGCACACCACCAACCAAATCCACACATGAAGTGGAACAAAGAGAATAAATTAACTGATGTCTTAATGCAACATTTGCGTGAGGAGAGATGTTGCGGATGCGTGGTCATGTAATTTTCTTTGTAATTGATTATGATAAAAGGATTTGTTATCATTTGGCCGAAGCGAAGAGATGGAGAATGGGCGAAGGGAAAAGAAAAGAGAAGTAGGGAGAGAAAGGAATAGGGAAATGAGAGAAAACGGAGAGAGAGACGAAGGAGAGTAGAAAAAAAAAAACGAAGGGAAGCGTAGAAAGAAATTAAAAGCATAAAACTAAAAATAAATAATTTCAAAAATCTTAAAAAAAACACACAACACAAAAAAAAAGACAATAAATGAATAAAAGAAGGAAGAGAGAAACAAGAAAGAGGCGAGAGAGAACCCGGCGTCCTTGTGGGCGAGCGAAGAGACCGCCAGACCGAAGCTGTGGGGCCGACGACGCGCCATTAAGGGGAAAACTGAACAAAAACGCGGTAAAAGAAAACGCCCGACATTTTCATTCATTTTCTTTTTCTTTCTTTTTTTATATATAAATGTGCGTTTTGTTTTTGTTATTTTTTTATGCTGCTTCTTTGTGGAGTGATTCTCTCGTTGGATGTTGTTAGAGTGAAAGCTGGTTGTAATGAGTGGCGTTGGGGATTGAGATAAATCGGGTAGAGAGATAGGCGAATTGAAAGAAGGAGATAGGCACGAGAGAGAGAGAGAGAGAGAGAGAGAGATGCACCGCACCTAGATGAGGGAAGCAGAGAAGAGAGCTAGGAGAGACAGTAGTAGACGGAGAAACGAAAGAAAGAAAGAAAGACCAAGATGGCAGAGATGACTAGATGACTGACCCGAGATGTATGAGATGACGATGAGCACAGGACCGAGACGAGAATCTTAGATGGTCCGATGAGAGAGAAAAGAGCAGAGAAAGCCCAGATACGAAGTATAGTAATAGAGTGAATAACATCCTATATAACGTATATGTACCTTAAGAAAATCGAAAGTAAAGAACACAGCAGAAGCCTTGAGGCGGAATAGTGCAATATTTCAATTTAAATATCGCAAAAATTCGATAAGAGGATATATCCCGCTCAAAAACCGAGAAGGGCGAGTAAAACAACGGACGCACATCCTCATCGTTGCTTTTCGCATGCAAATTATTTACGACTCCCCCATTAAAGACGATTAACCCATTACGTCTTCAGGAATTTTCTTGGAGCATAATGAGGTAATGAGCAGGGCTCGGCCGAAGGCGAGAGAGGGGAGGTGGGTGAGGTCCGATGCTCTCCCTCCACCGTGCTGTTATGAAATAAGATATAATAATTGATTGTTGTATGATATATTATTCAGTGGTTCGTGTTTCGTTTAAGGGTAGATGGTAGCAGAGTTATGAGACCCGTTGAAATGGTGTGAGCGTAATGATAGAAGGTGAGTAGAGGTCCACGACAAATCCCTGATTTTCTATGATGTATTATGTATATATCTATCTATCTTTTTATTATCGAGCCCAGACGCATGTATGCATGAGAGAGCGAGTAGAGATGATCTGTGGAAGAGAGGATGAAGTTCTGATGAGTCCGCATGTACCGTACCGGTCCTGAGAGCAGCGGAACAAAGACAGACTATTGCTAGAGAGATGAGAACACAGATGCCAGCCCACACAGATAACATTGAAATCGAGTAGTGAGAGAGAGATGCAGACCCTGAGTAAGAGAAAGTGAGCCACATTAAGTGTATCTCCTCGTATGCGTTGCACGTCACAGAATCATGACACGACTAGCCAGAAATGAAAGATATTTATGAGAGCCACCCTTCCAAATAGACAAAGCCACAAGAAACATTAGAAAGACAAAGCAGCACAAAATAGCCGAGAGGTGACCCAAACACCCCATGAACAGAGAGAAGAGAAAGGTAAGAGAACAGACAGACAGACAGACAGGAGAGAGGAGCCATCCAAAGAGACAAAGAAAGAGACCAGCCACAAGCAGACAGAAACAGATACCCAAACAACAAAACAAGACGACACAATGTGACAAATAATATAAGAGACGCTCTATCTAGGATAGAATAGACAGACAGAACGCATTGGCAGGCTCCTGCGCTAATCCGCCTTCGCCCGATTAGCAAGCGACTCAGGAGGGCGTTGATACTTAGTGCTCTCCAGCTCCGACCAAGCAGCACAGGCGCTCGATGCGTGTCCCTCTCTTTAACTCACCCCCCCCCGCCGGCGAGGGTCACCCCTCCAATGAGTCGTGGCTTGCGAGCGAGAAGCGCAAGCATGGGCCGTGCTGGAGGGAGGAGGCTATGGCCTCGTCTAGACTACGCGAAGCCCTGAGGCGTATAACCATGCGCATCCACCCTTAATAAACTCCCAATCCCGTTCCGTCAGTTTAGCAATGTCCCGAGGAGGCGGCGCTTGAAGGCCCTGAGGGAGAGCGACCTAGAGAGCGTGCAGGGCCCATAGTAAGCGCCAGAAAGTGCAGGAGCAGGGCGTGGGGTGGAGCATGGAGGAGGTGGTGCCAGGAGGCGATCGCCGAGAGTGGAGGCGTAGGGCAAGGAAAGTGGTATAGCCGGGTGGACGTGGCTACAGGAGGATGGAGCGTCTTACCGTGGTGCAGCGAGAAGAGAAGAGAGGAGCAGGCTCAAGAAGAAGAAAGCGCAGAAGACAAGCCCGAGGAAAGGAGAGATGAGAAGGAGGTCACCGGTGAGCCAGGCCGGTGCTATAAGAATACTGGCTGGAAGGGACTGAGTACGAAGAAGCCGCAGACAGAGTTATGGAGAGCATGGAGAGACGGTTATGCATAGAAAATAAGATTTGCAGCCCCAAAAACGAGGCCCGTAGTATCTGAGAGAAGATGGAGCCGCGGTAAGAAGATAAGCACGAATGGAGAAGAGGCACGGAATGCTGGCCGAGACCCGCTTATTACCCCGGGAGAGACGAGGAAGGAAAAGGATCCACGGAGAAACAGATTCGAGGGGAGAGAACTCGCAGAAGCTTGCGGTGAAATCATTTCATCAGAATAGATGGAAACGAGAGAGTTAAGCGACTCGTGCGCGTGCCTGATTGCGAACTTCTAGTAAACTCGCAAAGAAGAGAGGAAGGTGGAAGATTGGTTAGAGAAGAAAGTCCGCTCAGAGCGAGAGAAGAGAGAAGAGTAAGGTGTATAAAGTAGAGAACGAGAGAGAAGAGAGAGAGAGCGAGATGAGAGAGAGAGTGAGAGAGAGACAGAGAACGGCGCCAGGAGAAAGACCGATGCGAGATTGAGAAGAGAAGAGAAGAAAAGGAGGAAGCAGCATACGGGAGAAGCAGAGAGGCAGCCTGGAAGGAGAAAGGTGGAAGAGAGAGAGGAAAAAAGGCGAGCCATAACATATACAGAGTCTTCAAGACATCACTAACTCGGGCGAGCGATATAGAAAAAATAGCGATTAATGTCATAACCTATACGCGGTTTTTTTTTTCCTTAAGCTGCATGTAATAAGTGGTGCGATCGCACGGACTGGAATGGAAGGCCTCTCTGAGGAGCTCGCCCGGACGGAGGTAAGCCTCGGTAGGAGCTCGCCGGACTTGGAGAAGCCTCGGAGGATGCCTCCGTCCGAGGACTGGAGAGAAGCCTCGAGGAAGCTGCGCCGACTGGGGTAGGAAGCCTCGGATAGTGTAGCTCGCCCAGACTGGAGCGAGCTCGACCGTTTATACTGGAGGAAAGCCTCGGAGGCAGTGCTGCCGGTGCGTGGTCGGCCGCGCTGCAGTCCGTTACGTGATGGATTGTTCGAACTGGTTAGCTACCTAGTTCCCAAGGCCAAATGCTCAGTCGGAATGGATGGATCCTGTGCTCGGACTTCTCATTCTGGTAGGATTTAAGCCATCCGGTAGCGGAGCTCTTTCTTCGCCGGATCTCTCTCTCTGTCCTTTATACATTTCTCTTTCTACATCTCTCTCTGCGTCATCTCTCTCCGTAACTGATCTCCTGCTCGGTGCAGTCTCGACTCCTGGCGCACTTTCTCGATGCGTGACATCTCCCTGCGTCGTGCGTACGTCTCTTCTCTCGTCTACGTCTCGTGACTACTCCTCCCTGTCTCTCCGCTCCAATCTCTCTGCTTGTATCCAGCGTGTTCACCATCCCTCCCTGCGATAGGAAGAGCCTCTGCTTACAAGTGAATCTTCTCGTTCTCCTAGAGCACAATATGATAGATCCCTACGGAAGACGCGAGGCTCGACTCACCTCTCTGCTTGCCCGCAACCCCATACCTACTCTTCTTTGCCTCGCCAAGCACACTACTTCAGGTGGTGCACCCTACGACATCCTATGTCCTCTGACTCTCTACGCCTCTCTCCTCAGGAGGGAGGATCGTTTCCTCGGTACTCTCCGGTGATATGGGTGACTAGCTCTCTTTACCTTTCTCAGTACAACCTCTCGGGAGAGGCGAGTGACAATGAGAGCTCAGACTCATACGGAGATAATCTGTGTAGGAAGAGACTCTCGATGAACCGATCGCTGCATCGCCCATGAGAGATAGTGGATTTTCCTTCAGACCACTGGAGGAAGCCATCCGCAGGCTGCTGAGTCTGCCGAGACCCTCTGCAGACGCCGGTATCCGCCTTTCGGCTGGACTGGAGCTCCGTATTGCCCCCCTTGCCACTGTAAATTGTGTGGATCATTGTACCTCTCCTGCCCTCTCCGCGGATTTTTATTGTTGCCGTGTTCATTCGTTCCGGTTGTGCGCATCGGGACAGCCACTTCCGGTCAAGGAACTCGCTCGTGCATCTGGATGGACGCCAGGGAAAATCGAGATCTGTGGTTGACCTCCGTTGAGTTTATATAGTTGTAGCCGCTTCTACAGGCAAGGAAAAGTGAGTTCGCCTCGGAACCCTGGAAGTGTGAAAGTCCCTCTGCTCGGTTGTAGGATTTCAGTGTAGGCTCGCCCTAGGGTGGAGGATAGAGGGCTCCCAGGACGGAGGAAGCCCCCTCTCCCTCTCTTCAGGACCGCTCCGGGGGACGGAACTAACCCTCGGCTTTGACCCTATACTTCTACGGAGATGCATCCTGCCTTCCCGGCTACTAGGGGCGGAGTGCAGGGGGACCCGATGCCTCGTATCTTCTCGTTGTCGGGCTGTAGTGTGATGACGCCCGTGAAGTGCTGTTACGTCGTGCCGCTGCACTTGCTCACAGGGGACTTCCTTGGGAACTTTTTTTTTTTCGCCCTGGTGTGGCCGCTGTACGTTCATTGCACGCCTTATGCGCGGATCCCCGGAGCCTCCTCCAGTGTCCACCCAGGCTTATGTCGACTTCATGGTGACTAGGGCCTTTGTGTGTTGTGTGGGTGTCGGCTTGTGTGTGGATCGTGTCGTGTGTAGAAGATGTTTTCCTGGCGAGCATGGTTAGCTCGGTGAACATCCCTGGTCTTGCATTCATCCGGATGCAGAGATGATCACAAGGTTGTGTGAGTTGAGTGTGAAGCGTGAGTTGAGTGTGAGTGACGTGACGTGAGTGAGTGAGTGAGTGTGCCGCTTGCGTGTGCGTGTACTGTACTGATTTTGCTGTGTGTGCCATCCATTTTGTGGGTGTGGGTTTAACACACTCAGTCCTCCCAAAACTGTCCAAATTCAGATCAGCGAGCTTGTTAGCCTATCGAGTTAAGCTGCGACCAGACAACATTAACCGAGGACAGCGCGTGACGGAGTGACAGGACTTTACATTTTTCACCGCGAAGCATCCCGCCCGTGTTCTCGCCGCCATTAGGGAAATCTACCCTGGCGGTCGCTGTGATCTTACGGACAGGGGCTGTGCTATAGGTTCCTTAGTGCTGTATTTGCTTCCTGTTTGTTTCGTCTTAGGATTTTATATGTCGTGCCGTCCGCGAACCTTCCTCGCTCTTGTGGCCGTTTCGAAAATGAAGAGAAAGCAATTTACGAATCACAGAAACCGGAAGAATGCGGTAGTTAGATTGAATTGGTTCCCGTACGAGTTGATTGAGACCTCAGTGTTCCGTATTCAATTAAATCTCTAATGGATGGAAGCCTGTGGCCTGAGCTTTTTCCCTCCCCGTCTTTGGAGCATACGAGGAGCGAGGACTGCATCACTGTACCCCGAGTGCTATGTGGCTTAGGTGGATCGCAGTGTGAATTTAGTATGTTGATCTGTATGGAACTGTGTAACCTCTTGTCCGTCTTCCTGTCGTATATGGCCAAGCGAGTAAATAAGCGAAATATCTCACGAACGGGGGTCATCGGGTATTCTGTGTTCTACTCTCTACTCACTATCGTGATCTGCGTGTTCGTTACTCTTGCTTATCCCTTCTACATTCTAATATTCCTTAAAAAACAAAAGAGAGCGCAACGTCAGTACCTCCAATCCTAAGTCATCAATCCAGTACGGTTTGAAATAGTGAAGAGAGGGCGGCGCAGTAGCTCTGCGGACTAGGAGTACTCAGCAATGGCTAGCGCGCGCCTGTTATGATGACCCGGTTGTGTGTAGAGGACCGCGCTCTGGCCCGTAGTTACATGAAGAGGCGCGAGATGCCGGAGTTCTGTGGCCTCCACTCCATCAACATGGAAAGAGTCCCACGGAACAAGCAAAGATATGCGTATGGCATACCGCCCACCCCTCAAGGTATCTCGCGCAGCATCGAGACTTCCGCCCCCCGCCCCACTGGAGTGTGCTCCGCACCACCGGGCTCCTGCGAGCGCCGTGACTGCGCTGCAGCGCGACTTTGCAGGATTAGCACTACCCCGTCCTTTACCTTCTAGCCGTTGGAGCTCCGCACCCCCTATCACCGCTTCCGATACTGTCTCCTGCACGCTGCCGCGCACGAACTGCGCACGGCCACTCTTTCTCTTTTGAGGACACGCGGCCGTATAGGTTTAGTAGCGGCTGCGCACATCAAGAAGGCAGGGTCGCACTTGCCCTCCGGCAGAATATGAGAACTGTTCTTATGTGAAGTTGCGTCTCTCTTGCCGGTTGACATTTTTTCACTCTTGCAGACGCCTACCGCTCTCCTGTGTATTAGTAATAGCCTAGAGTCTCTGGAGTCAATGTCAGATGAGCACTATGCTGCCAAGCGGATATGCGTGCCTTAAGGGGCGTGAGTCTTTTCGGCGTTATGAATACCGCAAATCTCATGTTATAATATTCGAGCGAAGAGTTAGATATCCGGCCGTTCACTCGGCAAGTAACATTAGGCCATCATCAGTCGATTGTGTGATGTGGGTCTTCGTGTTAGGAGTAAATAGTCAGACGCACATTTCTTCTCAGCAATGCACCTTTCACAAATTAGCTTAAACTCTGGAACTAGGAGAAGCTTTAGGACAGTTGAGTCAAAAGGTCAATGCAGAAATTTGCATGCTGTTTCTACTGATATTTGATGACCTGTCTCCGCCTCGTGTATGGCTGAGTAATGTAGCGACCCTAGTAGACGCGTCACATCTGCCAAATCATATTGTTGTACTAGCACATTATAATATAGTTTTCTGTTTTCTTCTTCGCTCTTCGGTATATAATATCTTACTCTATTTTGATGACCTCTTTCCATTATCTCTATCTGACAATAGCCATTATACTCATTGTATTATTTCCTACCATCCTTCCTCCATTTTCAACATGCTTCTTCGAGAGTTATCCATTAGCAAAATTAATTCTGATTATTCATCTATTTTGAGAAATATTTCAGTTTTGCATAATTGATAATAATAAATACTGCAAATAACATATATCATAGAATATTATAGATTGTCATTAACTACACAACACACATCGAACATATACACACAACATATCACGACAACACACACACACTACACACACATAGGAAATATTGAATTATTCAACTGCATTTCCATTAATTTCGGGCCTTCTCTTCCGCTTTGTTTGGGCTGACTTTACTAAAGCGAACTGTGTATATCAATGTTAATAAATCTCACAGTCAGTGCTATACCCACTCAAACTTTTTTTTTAAATCCCTTCCCTCTCCGCCCCATTCTCTCTCTTCTTCTTTTCCGTCCTCCACTTCCTTCTAGTTCCTTTCCTTCTATTCCTCTTCCTCCTTATCCTCCACCTCCCTCACTTCCTCCTTTTATTCCACCTCCTCCAACCCAAAAACTTCCCCTCCATCCACATTCTCGTGCACCTTCCTCTACCTCCCCTACCTCTTATCCCGAACTCTCCTCTCCTTTCCCCCCATCCCTCACCTCTTCCATCTCCTTACTATGCCCCTCTCCTCCTCTCCCATCCTTCCTTCTATGCCTCCTCTTCCATCCCTCACCTCTTCCCATCTCCTACTATGCCTCCTCTCCATTCCTCCTTCTATGCCTCCTCTTCCCATCCTCCTTCCTACGCCTCCTCTTTCCTTCCTCCTCCTATGCTCCTTTCCCTCCAGCCCTCACCTCTTCCATCCCCCTCTTATGCCCCGGTCCTCTTTCCACAACCCAATTTAACGCATGAACATCCTGCGTGTCTCCGCGAGAAGATAATTAACACTCATAGAGCGACATTTCAAAAGTAAATTCACTTAGCGTCGAGCAGATCTCATCTCCACTTTTAAGGCGTGAGAAATAGTAACAACCAACTATGCCTTTCCACCTGTACTCATTGACTTAAATTGCTATAAAATGGTCGAACCCTCTTGCACGACCGCCCCACTCTCTCTCTCTCCAATCCTCTGACTGACCTGGTCGATGTGATTCAAATTAAGCGAGTGAGGCCGAAGGCGAAAGATAAGAGACGTGAGAGAGGAGAGAGAAGGAGGAGAGAGAACGTGAGAGAAGTAGTAACGGAGGGAGACCAGCGACGAGAGTAGAGTGCAAAGGAGGGAAGAAGAGAAGCGCGAGAGAGAAAGGGGTGAGGCGCGAGAGAGAGGAGGAGGGAGAGAGCAAAGTACAGGACGTAGTAGAGAGGACAGCAGGAGCGGAGAAGTGAGAGCAAAGGGAGGGAGAGGGAGACTAGAGACGGAGTGGGTATTGAGGGAGGCAGAGCCAAGAGGGAGGGAGAGCAGAGAGATGAGGAAAAATGAGAGAGTAGAGAGATGCCAGAGAGATAAGATAATGATACGAAGAGAGACGAGAGAGAGAGAAAGGGTGGGTGAAGCGAGGGGCGGACGGAGTGTGATTTTGGGAGCGGAAGGAGGAAGTCGCCGAACGAGGCCCTAAGATATGGAGGGACTTACACAGTAGGAAGTACGCCGAAAGGAAGGCCTCACAGAGAGAGAGACCAGAGTCGCCGAATGAAGTCCCCGAATATAGGAGTACCCAGATAAGTTTATCAGCCCCAGGTGAGCCCGAGAGAGAAAGACCCTCATAACTGCAGCCAAGGCGCCGAAGGGCCCCGAAAGGCGACCCGGAAGTCGTGCCAGAAGTCCCGAGAAGGAGACCTAGTGAAGTGCGGCCGGAGCCGAAACAAGGCTATACCGCAGGTGTCACCGAAGAAGCTCGAGGATAGGAGACACCAGGAATCGTCCGAAAAAACAACCAAAGAGAAGGAAGACCCAGGAAGTCAGCCGAGAGAGAAGCGCTCCGCAAAGAAGCATACCAGGATAAATCGCACTCGAGCACCGATGGATACGCGGAGACCAATGAGGAATCGCTAAGGAAGCCCGGGTAGTTAAGGCAGAACAGGAAATCGCCCTCGAGCCCGAAAAGAGGGGGAAAAAAGGGACCCGCAAAAGGGTAAAAAAAAAATCGTAGTCAGCCTCAGATAGTTCTCGTAGTTAACGATCAGAGACCCCGTATAGTGCGGCGCGTGGAAGGACCCATAGCGGCAGCAAGGAGACCCAGAAGTCGCCGAATAGCCCGAGCAGGAGACCCTGGTAATTCGAGGCACGAAAGAGCTCGAAGAATAGTAGTGCCCGCAGGGAAGTGCGCCAGCGAAGCCGAGAAAGGAGACCCAAGAAGTCGTCCGAATAGCCGAGCAGGATGGGAGACCCCTGAGTAGTCTCCCAAGACCGTGAGATATGAGACCCGGGCGAAGTCTGCTCCAGGGGAGCAACCGAGAAGGAATCCAAAGAAGTCGCCGAAGAGCCCAGAGAAGGAGAGACCAAGAGGAATTCAGACTAAGGAGAGACACACTAGTGAGAAGGACACCCGACGATAGTGTGAACGAGTTAGCCCGATGAAGTGGTGAGACACCTTCGAGAAGTCCAGCCCCGTCCGATCCTCTGTAAAGGGAGACACGAGGAAGCCCTCGGCCCAGGAGCCCCAGTAAGAGACCCTGAGAAGTAACGAGAGGAGCCCCGAGAAAGGAGACCCCAGGCATCGCCCAATACTCGAGCTCCGTACGGAGAGAAAGCAGACCATGGTGCTCCCCAGGACAACATTAGCGTTTATATACTTAGATAACACCACTGACCCGGAATAACCCTATATTTATAAGTTATTATTAAGAGACTATATATAATATTATCGTAAATTACTACTGAGGAGCTAGTCAAAATAGTCTCTAGACAGCCGACAGTCCTAGATATATATACATATTCTAGGTACTATACGGTCACACCATGGAACGCGACTTACACTCATACAGGAAAATATATATATAACATTTGGGTAAAGATAATACGATGATATACATATATATGGTATATTGTATGCGAATATAATATATATATGAGTCAAGGAAGCTATAACTATAGTGATGAGATGTTAGTGTAACTATAATAGGTTAAATCCAGAAAATTATCTATAATTGGTATCCTTGGTCAGGCCATCATCAAGCGTTATCGTATAACGGATACGGCTATATATTAAGTGATCCTATATTATATATATTTGTTGAACTAACATTTGACCATGTTCTTTAGGCTCCCTCATACGTATATATATTACTGTTTTCAAAAAGATTCTTATATCATTTCTACCGTATTATCCCACCTATACCTCATATCCTATCACATCCACCACACACTTATTCCCACACACTACCAACAGCTCTTTGATCCAGCATACTCTCACACTATCCACACTACCCACTACCTAATCACTCACAAGACTTATTAATAATTATTACTCATATTATTATCCCTTTATTAGTCTATATATATAACTAGATATATAGTATATTATAATTGGACGTCATCAATTAATTAATTTTTAGATGCAACCTAATACCGTGAATATAAGATATAGCAGAATTCCCCCCAATACTATACAACCTATAATATATTCAGTATATACATAAATATATTATATCATGCATATAATACCAATACCTGTATTACCGAAAATAAAGCGTTTCATGACTGCTAACTAATAATATGCGTATATATGCCCACATACGCTAGAATCTCATTCATTCAGAATAGGATATATCTCAGTACGCTTGCTGCTCGTAGATGTGGGTGTCGGTTCGAAACTTCGTGTTATGACCCAGAAAATAACGATGTTTTCAGTTTCAGACTCACAGGGTGGAACACCAGTTAACCCGTTTTCTATACAATGCGAAAAAAAGGCAAAGAAAAGGGAAAGAAAAAATGTTTAACAGCCTTTAGACTCGACTCTAAAAGAAAGGTTTAAACCCTAACGCCATCCCACCCACAGTGATCTATAGATTACGGTTTCGTGTCAGTATATCCGTTCACAGATTAGAAACAGGGCGCATGAAGGAAGATAAAAGAATAAACGAAAGGAAGAGAAAAGACGAGAAGACAAGAGACACCGAACAAGGGGCGAAAAGAAGGAAAAGAGTTAATTTTCCAGCCTGTTTCAGAAAGTCTTTCCCTCTCTCTTTCAAAATGAGGCTTATTTTCAGGGCGTCTTTCGGGCCGTGGCGAAGGGAGGAGAAGGGAGGGGAGGGGATAATCTTGGGCGAATTTGGGAGAAGACAATAGCCGTGAAAGAGGAGAGAAAGAGGAAGGGAAGGAGATCCTCGTCAGCTTCTGTGCGGAACATCGCTCCAAACAGGAAGAGAAAACTGCCACGCCTCGTTTGGCCGTCTGTGCAAGTGCGTCGTTCGAGGGACTTGCTGTGCGTGTGAGTGTGCCGTGTGTGTGTGTGCGTGTGTGTGTGTGTGTGTGTGTGTGTGTGTGTGTGTGTGTGTGTGTGTGTGTGTGTGTGTGTGTGTGTGTGGTGTGTGTGTGCGAAATATATATATATTCATGTATATATGAATATATGTATGTACACACCAAAACACACACACACACACACACACACACACACACACACACACACACACACACACACACACACACACACACACACACACACACACATAATATATATATATATATATATATATATATATATATATATATATATATATATATATATATATACACACCTTTAGAAAAGCGCGGAACAAAGAGCCTAAGATGGGAATCTGTGTCAACTAAACCTTTAACCTTTCCGAAAGGGAATCGTGAACGACCTTTCGTTAAAAAAAAAAAAAAAATATTTCTTTCCTTTTTATAAAAAGTTATCGAGTGATATATTAGTTTATTCCGAACCTATTGCACAGCGAGGAAAATATGTGGATAAGACCCATTTCTTCCCTATTGTGAGGCAGGCATCGTATATAAACCTTTCCCCTATTGTGTAGGTAGAAGCGAGAGACAACCCAATTCCAGGTCGTTATAAGGCAAGACGTAAATAACACAACCTGATCTCTTTGTGGCGACTCCTCCCGACCCCAGTACACACACACACACACACACACACACAACACACACACACACACACACACACACACACACGCACACATACACACACACACACATACATATATATATATATATAATATATATATATATATATATATATATATATATATATATATATGTACATATTATATATACATACATATATTTATATATATATACATATGATATAGAAAACCCATCTTTTCTTTATCCCCCCCCCCCCCCTGCCCCCCCCTCCCCCGCAAAGAAGGACCACCATCCCCGCCCCTTCTTCAAGCCCCCCCCCCCCCCTTCGCCCTGGCCTCGGGGCGGCGCCGGGATGCTGCCTCCGTCACGGGATGGCGCCGCTCCCATCCCACGGGGGTCAAGCCCTTACGGTACAGGGAGCTTCTCTGCGTACGCTTGAAAGGGAGAGAGAAAGAATTTAAAAAAAAGGGAGATGAAGGAGAAGAGAGGACTAAATGGTGTGAATTTGCGCGCCGTTCTGGGAAATTACGTTTGTCAGGGGGATTATTTCTTTACGCTTTGAGAAAAAGAAAAGAAAAAGAGGGAGAGAGAAGAAAAAAAGAAGAAAGTGAGAGAAAGAGAAAGAAAAAAAAGTAAATGTACAAGCTGAAATAATGATCATTTAAAAATATCTAAATAAATTAGATTTACAGAATAAAAAAAAAAAAAAAAAATGTAGAAAGACATAACATATAAGGATAACAAACTATATCTCTTATTCTTTCCAACGAACCGTCAAGTATACACACAACGAGTATACTTAAGGCTATACACACCGGCGTTCTAAATGTCATATAACGGTTTTGTAATGTATAGAGAAGGATACGATTACACTGTGTGAAGATCGAGGGCGTGAGAAATTTTCCCAAAGCGACAATGATTTATATATATTGATGTTTACACTTGCCCTTTTTAATGATATAAGGAAGAGGTATCTGTGTGAGGATTTTTGTAAGACATTGCTTTTGATATCATTATTATTGTCATTATCGGTATTATTATTAAATTTATTATCGTCGTTATTATCATCATCTTTATTATCATTATTATTATCACCATCCTTATTATCGGTATTATTATTAAATTTATTATCGTCGTTTTTATCATCATCTTTATTATCAGTATTATTATCATCATCCTTATTATCAATATTATTATCAATATTAAATTTATCATCAAATTATTATATTTCTATAAAATTATTTCTCATCGCAAAGCCTTTTAAATAAAACTGACATTGAATTAGTAATGAAAGACATATTTGTAAACTGTTTTCTTGCATGACGTCACAAAAGCAGAACCAGCATGTTACTAAATAATTTCGTGGCTGTATTATAATATTTATCAAATGTTCTCTCTCTACAAACTATCTTATTACCCATTAGTACCGAAACAACAGCGATAGAGAAGATAGTTATTACCAATTGATATATACGCACCATTACGTAATTGCGACGATCGTGTCTCTAAATCATTTTATTGTTTTATGATCAATTTTCCAAGTGACACAGATGGTAAGGAGAATTTCGATTGAAATAACGGCATCACGGTTTTTATTTTCTTTCTTTCTTTCTTTTATAACCATGATAAGAGAAAGTTTTTTATTTTATTTTTTGTTGCGTCTTCGTTTGTGATGGATGGAGGTTTGAATTCCAGAGTGATAACGACTTTCTGTTTCATTTTAGGTGTGTAATTTTTTTTTTTTTTTTTTATGGATTGCGAGAGAAATTATCGTAGTTTATATAGAAAGAGAAATGGAAAAAAAAAGAATTTGGGGGTATATATTTTAATGCATTTTTATATAGAAAGATGAATAGAAAAAAGGATTTTAAGTGTATATTTTAAATGCATTTTTATATAGAAAGATAAATATTAAAAAAAGGAATTCGGGTGTATATTTTTTAAATATTTTATATAGAAAGGAAAATAGAAAAAAAAAAGAATTTGGGTGTATTTTCTAATGCAATTTTATATAGAAAGGAAAATAGAAAAAAGGCATTTGGAGGTATATATATTTTTAAATGCATGACTGACTTCCGTTATGTTTTATAGTCATGCAAAAATATTCATCATTAAGAGACAGACAGACAAGTTTCCAGAAACTTTTGCTTTCCATTTCGCTTCATCTTCTTGGCATCGTTATTTTTATATATCTCTTTCTTCGCCTCAACCTCTCCACCCCACGACTTAACCTCACAGAACACGCCCCAGCCCGCCCACACGACCCCCCCCCCCCTCCTCTGCCGTCACTTCAACACCCTGTTGACCTCTGGAACGCTACCCCCACCCCATGCCCCGTACCCCCTCCTCTTCTTCCCCCCCACCTCATGACCCCTTAGAACCCCTCCCTCCCCTCCTCTCCCTCTCCCCACCCATGACCCCTGTACCCCCTCCCCCTCCCTTCTCCCCACCCCATGACCCCTTAGAACTCCCACCCCATGCCCCCGTACCCCCCCCCTTCCCCCCACCCCATGACCCTTCCCCTCCCCCCTCCCCCTGCACCGTTGTAACCCTCCACCGCCACCGCGACGCGCCACAACCTGCCCTGGGGCTTCGGGCGGGCAATCACTGCCTCTCGCTCTCGCACAACTCTCGCTCTCGGCCTCTTTATCTCTCTCGCTCTCGCTCTCTTTATCTCTTTCTCGCTTTCTATATCTCTCACTTGCTCTCTTTATATCTTTCGGTCTCGCTATGTTTCTCTCTCTCTCGCCTTCTTTTTTTTTTCTCTCTCTCTCTTCTCTCTCTCTTCTCTCTCTCTCTCTCTCTCTCTCTCTCTCTCTCTCTCTCTCTCTCTCTCTCTCTCTCTCTCTCTCTCTCTCTCTCTCTCTCTCTCTTCACGCTATCTGCTATTTACCCGTTGCTCCTCTCCCTGAAAATTGGTTAATTGGCGTCAAAGTCAAGAATTCCGCGGTTTGTGTCTCCTCCTCCAGTTATCCTTCCTTCTTATCTCGGTGAAGGGGGAAGGAGGGAGGAGGAGGAGGGGCGAGGGGGAAGGGGGGAGGGGGGGAGGTAGCCTGAAGGAGGTACTGGTCAAGAAGGACACGTGACCCAGGAATGTGACATCGTTTTTTTTTGTATTATTTATCCCTTTTTTATTCATTTCATTAGGCTTTTCTTTTTTTTTTGCCTTGTTTTTGTTTCATTATTCACTTACATCATTTTATGGTCAACCGAGGCATTGTGCGGCCAGCGGGCGTGGGGTGAAAGGGGGCGTTTCGAGCCGGACCGCAGGAGTGTGTAAAAGGAGTTAATATGGAGGGAACCATAGCACCATCCGGAACAAAAGGAAGGGGATAAAAGACCGCGTCTTCTTCAAAATAGGAGAGGAAAAAAAAAGAAAAGGAAAAAAAATATATTTGGGTAAAAAAAAAGCATCTACGCCCGCTTCCCTATTAGGTAAAAACCGCAGTTGATGTTTAGGTAAACTCGAACGCCTTGCATTGGGCCTGGTAATTTCCCCAAGATGGCGGCCGGGTGTCGCGTTTCCCGGATCAGAAAGTGATCGCCGCCGCCGCTTCCAAAGCAAGAATGTCCAGCTCAGTAAACCCGTAGATGACGTAACGCGGGCTGTAAGTGAGAGCGCTGCCTGGCGGGTTCGCCTCAAACACCTGACGTTACGGCTGTCACACAAGGACGCCGTCACGAGAGGATGAATAGGACATTCAGGCGCAATGCGATCGTCTTTTGGCAGCGTCTTTGCGCCCCGGGGAAAAAAGAGCGCGCTGCGTTAGGTAAAATGACGCTTTCCTTCCGTGTGTTTCTGCTCGTCAAGGTAAAGACCAGAAGAAAGTCGTATTTGGACTCGAATCTTCAAATGTTTAGTATTCAATAGGTTTTCGTCCATTACGGATGTCGTAGTTCACCTCTCGTGATGAAGATTACGCGTCGATTTGAAAAGACGTAGACTTTCTTAATTTCACTTGTTCTTCCTCCCCTCCCTCCTTCCTCCCTTCCCCCTCCCCCACAAACAAACACTCGCAACCGCACAATATCATAATTACCCCGAGTCATAACTGTATCGGCCATAACGAAAAGCAACAGCAACGGCGCGAACCCTTTTAACCTGCGTGGTGGGAGATGGAGTCGGTGGTCCTGGGCCGCGTGGGACCCCGACCGGGACCCGGAGCTTCCAATTCCCCCCCGGCGGCGCTGAGGACATTGCACTCTCGCGCTCACACACTCGCCCAACACTCGCTCGTCTGTCAACACTCTCACACTCGCTCGTGTGTCAATACTTCCACGCACTCGCACGAACCCCAGACGAGCTCGCGGGGTTCTGAAGGGGCCTTCGGTAATGAACCGAGGCGACGAATGTACAGCGGGGGTTTGCAGCGGGAGGCGCCGGCGGGAACGGACCGAGGTTTATCGCGCTGCTTTCCTGGCTCTTCTGGGATAATTTTACGCATGACTTTATGCTGGTGTTATTACTATGCGCGCGCGCACACAGCACAAGCACACACGCACACGCACACACACCACACACACACACACACACACACCACACACACACACACACACACACACACACACACACACACACACACACACACACACAACACACACACACACACACACACACACACACACACACACACAACACACACACACACACACACACACACACACACACACACACACACACACGCATTTATATGTATGTTTGCATATGGATATGTATACACACACACATAAAAAGTACACCGACACCCATACCGTCCATTACAGACACATACATACGCACATACAAACTCATGCGTACGAATGTACAGGAACCTCTGCACGCGCGGCGTATGTATTTCGTTCCTGTAATTAGCCAAGTATAAAGGGTTCAGCGGACCGACGGCGCGCAGGTGAGAGTAACGTTGTCTGCGTCGTGACTCGATTACCGAAGGGCGATTTTAGATTTACTTTCTGTTGGAAATGCGATGGGTTTTTTTTTTTTTTTTTTTTTTTTTTTTATCTTTCTGTCTTTGGTTTCGATAGGCGCGGACGAGAGTATTTTATCGGAACTGATGTCCGGTTTTGCGAAAAAAAAGGAATTTTTATAGGGAGAGAGAGAGGGAGAGAGAGAGAGAGAGAAGAGAGAGAGAGAGAGAGAGAGAGAGAGAGAGAGAGAGAGAGAGAGAGAGAGAGAGAGGAGAGGGAGGGAGGGAGAGAGAGAGAAAGAGAGAGAGAGAGTATAAAATAACCGATTAATGGAGCTAAGGTCCACTGAGTCTGTTTTTCATTAATGGACCAGCTCGTGACATGACCGTGAGCAGTGACCGACGCTGTCAACGCGTAACTGTCAGACTTGATAGATGTCATTAGAAAATAACTGACCGTTATTTTTTAATCATGAAAGTAATGTCGAAATGAAGTACCTTTTGGAAATTGCAAGTGAAGTGTTTTGAAAATCGCCTTTACGACTCTAGAAATAACACAGCATCGATAACTCCTTGGGTTTTTCTCAAATGAAAAACTACAACAACGAAATTTCGTAACAGTGCCTCCGGTTGAGCGAGAACGAAATCGCTACGTTATACGGATCTCCATTACGAATTCTCTGAACGGCATAATTGGTAATCTTGTCGGATTGCGGTAGTCTGGAAGATGCCAAATGTCGTTTTTTCTCTCTTTTTTATCTCGGGAGTTATAAAGTTAAGTCGTTCTTTGTCTCGGGCTGATGAGTACGACCTCCCAACGGAATGATCTGATCTGGAGTAGATAGAGCTACGGAATGGTCTGATTTGGAGTAGATAGAGCTGTGTTTTGCATATTTTACATTTTTAAAAAACTTTCCCGCCAATTTATCTCGTTCACATCCGTTTTCTTTCGGCGTCTTTGTAGGGTAACCGCCCAGAACGCGAGGAGAACTATCGATTAATTTTATTTATCATGTTTTCTTTATGAGTCTTTCCCCTCGATATGGGTTGATGCTTTTTTTCCGCGATTAATTATGATCTAGCGGGGAGCGTAGAAGCTGCCGGATATTCTTTAACGTTAAGATTCACCCGCCCTGAACGTTTGTTTACCCGGCCGTTTCCGGGTCAATAAATGACGAGTGATTTTTTTTTTTTTCTCTTTCATCCGAAATTTCCGTATTTATCTTTGTGTGGATTTGGAAGATTAGATTATGATGAAATATTCGGGAATTATGTAATGTGTTTGGTGATTGTGTGAGCGTTATATAAGAAGATTGAGAAAGAAAATGGTTCTTGTTACTTTCTCTCTCTTTCATCTCTCTCTCTTTTCTCTCACCACTCATCTCTCTCTCTCTCTCTCTCTCTCTCTCTCTCTCTCTCTCTCTCTCTCTCTCTCTCTCTCTCTCTCTCTCTCTCTCTCTCTCTCTCTCTCTCTCTCTCTCTCTCTCTCTCTCTCTCTCTCTCTCTCTCTCTCTCTCTCTCTCTCTCTCTCTCTCTCTCTCTCTCTCTCTCTAGGAAAAAACGTATTATGCCATGAAGACGCCATGAGTAATGGCGGACATGAAATAATCATTACTCTATACGTGACTGACAGTTCCTAGAATCATGCACATTTTGAGAGAGAAAAAGAGTGCGCATGTTTTAGCAATTTCCGTAACATGTTCTTCCGTGTTTATTTTTATTTTCATTCTTTATAATTTATTTATTCATGTATTTTTTATTTATTTATTTTATTTATTTATTTTACTTCAACGTGGGTGGTTTCTAGATAAACAAACCACGCCAAAAGATTTTTTTTTAATAATCGTAATTATGTCCCCCACGAGAAATAGCAAAATCATTAAAAAATAAAATAATAGTAATGAAATATTTATTACGGATATCAGTACTGACGAAAAAAAAAAAAATTACTTTCCCGTCACGTCAATTTCATGTCAGATAAATTCAAATCGTAATAATGGCGATTCCTTTCCGGATGAATTGCTGTTTCTTTACCGTTTATTCGATTATACTTTTCGATGTGAAGTGTCTTCCCGTTAGGATTCTAAGAGAAAAGATATAAAACGGTTCTGTGTCGTTAAAATAGATGCTATGATTATATGTTATATGGTAGCAAAGTGTGACGTTTATCAGATTTCAGATAATTTCTTCTAGTGGTTGCTTCTATTTTCTATTTATTTTCTGACGTTATTTTTTTCCCCCTATATATGATTTTTTTTATTATTTTTTTTCCCTAAGTGACTTTCTTAACATTTTTCCCTAAACTTTTCGAACATTTCCCCCCCACCATCTTCCGAAAATATCTTCTAACAATTTTTTTTTTCATTCCTCCCCCCTACTTTTCTAACACCCTTCACCCTCCCCCCCCCCCACCCCCGCTAATTTCCCCCCCAACTTTTCTAACACCTTCACCCTCCCCCTCCCCCCGCTAATATCCCCCCAACTTTTTCTAACACCCTTCACCCTCCCCCTCCCCCCCGCTAATTTCCCCCCCCTTTTTCTAACACCCTCCCCCCCCCCCCGCTAATTCCCCCCCCCAACTTTTCTAAACACCCTCCCCCTCCCCCCCCGCTAATTCCCCCCCCAAACTTTTCTAACACCCTTCACCCCTCCCCCCCCCACCCCCCGCTAATTTCCCCCCCCCAAACTTTTCTAACACCCTTCACCCTCCCCCCCCTCCCTCCCCACCCCCGCTAATTTCCTTCACCCTCAAGAGCGCCTCTAACGGTACAAGCAGAAGAACTTTGAAGATCTATTAATGAAGGTAATTGCGAGACCTCTGCTTTCCCTCAGGCGACTCCCTCCCTTTCCTCTCGCCGGAATGAGATGAGATGTCACGTGATGTGTAATTGGGTGATTGTCTCGTCTGTTGGTTTGGCTGTTCGCTTGTTTGGTTGTTTGTTGTCTTTGTGTATTGTTATTCGTTTATTTTTATCGTTTAATTTCTTCTATCATCGTCGTTAACGTTGCTACGTCTTCCTTTTCCTCTTCCTCCTATCTTCCTCCTCTTTCTCCTTCTTCCTCTCCTTCTTCCTCCTCTTCCTCCTCCTCCTTCGTCTTCTTTCTTCTTTCTTCCTCCTTCGTCTCCTCTTCCTCCTCCTCCTCCTCCTCCCCCTCCTCCTCCTCCTCCTCCTCCTCTCTCCTCCTCCTCCTCCTCCTCCTCCTCCTCCCCTCCTTCCTATTCCTCCTCCTCTTCCTCCTTCCACCATCATTAATCCTCCAAACAGACACGTCCTGTAGCTCCTTGAAGGATGTCTTCCCTGGATCCACCTACAGGGAAGGGGGGGGGGTTATAAATGACATTATGGGCGGAGATGGGCGGCGGCAGGTGTTATGGGGATGGGCGTGGCGAGAAGATAAGCGTCGATCAGTGGGCGGGGGTGCGGTTTGTGGGCGGCCGCAGGACTTTTAGACTCTTTCCCTGGGCGCAGGTGGATAATGCCAAGGATGCTGATCTTATTCTTGTCATTTTCTCTCTCTTTCTCGTTCTCGTTCTCGGTTTCGTTCTCGTTCTCATCTCTCTTTCTCTTTTTTTTCTCTCACTTATTATCTTTCTGTCTTTATTCTTCTTTCTTCTCCCTCTCCCTCCCAACCTTCTTCTATCTCTTTCCCGTCCTCCTCTTCTTCCCATCATCTCCCTCCTTTATCTCTCTCCTGTCTCCCCCTCCCCCCCCAAAATCTCCCTTCGATACCCACATCCACACATCTGTTATTACTCCCCTCGCCCCCCCCCTTCCCCTCGTTATACTCCCCTCCCCTCCCCCCCCCTTCGTTATATCGTGCTGGGCCGAGAGCCAAGACCTGTTTCTCGAGGTCATCCACATCTTGTCGACGTCGAGGAAGAGAGGGATAGGAGGGGGAGAGGGAGAGAGGAGGGAGAGAGAGTGGAGAGGTGAGGTGGAAAAGAGGGGGGAGGGAGGACGGGAGGAGGAAGGGGTGGAGAGAGCATGGGAGAGAGATATTGGCATTTCCAGAGATTGTATATTGCCTTTATCAATTTCGGATTATTTAATTCATATGAAAATATTTGTCTTTTTTATTTAGAAAATCATCTCATCCTTCCTTATCTATTTTTCATTGCGTCAATACTATAAGAAAGAAGGGGTTTCCAGTTCATACTGCATATGGTCCTTTCTCGACGTAAATGCGCATTTCCCGGGTAAAAAAAAAAAAATAAAAGAATGGAAGGAAAACTCGTTGAACCGTTAGACAAGGATCGTGTCACTTGATAATCTTCTGCCGCGTCCAGAGTGGGCAGTAAAACACGGGTCTCGCTTCGGCTCTACCTGGGACTCGGAATGAAATACTCGTCTCCAAGTCCGGTAAACGCAACACCGAGCTCGCAAAGACACGAAACTGATTAAAAAGAGAGAATTCCGGAGATGTATAATCCGGTTTGGACGTATGTATAATGATTGTGTGTCCGGTTTAGGGATGTGCGTGTGTGTAGTCGCAGCCATGCATGCAGCCAAAGCGGCCCAGTCTTCATTTCTTTAAGTTTGCCCACAAACGATGGAACAATAGAAAACGGGATTGTAGCCAGCGTTCGTTGTTGTTTAAAGTTTCTTGTTTGACGTTAACACAGTGGAAACCAGCTTTTTATTGGCTTATGCACGATTTTATCGGATAGACCATGGCTATTTTAAGAGAGAAAGAAACAAAAACATGGATTCTCCATACCCAAAAATATTTTTGTTTACTCTGGAAGAAAATGAATGCAAAATGGCGGATGTACATGACAGTCATTCGTATGTTTTTTCATATGTTTCGTTGCAACGAGATACAGTTGCAGATTCACGCCAGAGATCGACCCGTGGCAGATGCAAGGTCATGGTCATTTCAAAAGCCATTGCAGAAATTCGGCGCAGGAATCGCGAACTGGAGAAAAGCAGACAAGGAGAAAAAAGTCGTGTTGTCCAGAATTCTCGTGGGAGAACGGAGCACTTGGTTTCACAATGGCCTGAAACAAGGGCTTGGAAAAGAAAAAAAGGGGTCCCGGGGGATTTAGAATCATTATAAAACAAAGAAAAAATACAAGAAATGATAACAATATGGTTGTCGGTCCTCAAAACGACTTTATGCCTCGAGTACAGTTCTTCTGCCCGCGTTCCCGCCAAAATCCCGAGAGTTTTCCCGCCTAAACCCGACATTTTCCCGCCTCGGGAATGAACCGAGAATCTCCTTCCGGTTAGTCACGGGAAATGTCTTTCGTCTTAAAGGTTATGTCGTGCGGACGCGAGTGAGCGCCGTGGCTCTCATCGGCGGGTTATTGGCTTGGAGTTAAGCCGGTGTGAAAAACTGATTTTTTCCCCTCCTTGTTTTAGACGCGGATGGAACGCTACATGCCTTCCGTTATGGATAAAGAACGCTTTTTGTTGGCACGCCTGTCGTAACACACACACACACACACACACACACACACACACACACACACACACACACACACACACACACACACACACACACACACACACACACACACACACACACACACACACACACACACACACACACACACACACACACACACACACACACACACACACACACACACACACACACACACACACACACACACACACGCATCTCATCAACAAACCACTTTCGCGATTACACCACAAAAAAACATCTCACAGGAGAAAAAATAAGCATGGAACCTTTCCCGCCTCAGGTTAGGTAACAGCACAGCCACTTGCGAAGACGACAAGCCTGCCATCTGCGGTCTGAAGGCTGTGGGAGCAAGTGGTTCGCAGAGGTTGTGGAAGCGCCCTTAAGTGGTAGTTAAAAGCCGCGTTGATCCTTATTATTCGGATTAAATTTCAGTTTTCTGTGACGAAAGGAAGTGGAAGGGGGAAAGAAAAAGAAGCAGATCGCTGTTGTTTTGTTGGTGTTTTATTGAAATGTGTTCGTTCCAGGGCGTTTCTTTGGTCACGTAGGCCTACTTCAGGTTAAAAGAGGAAATTAAGGTGATTGTCTTAAACAAATAACCTTCACAAACCCTGTGCACGGTGTTTCATTGTTGAAAAGGAGTAATTGCATAATCACCCGCGTCATTTTCATTGCGCTGCTTACCGGTGGTTTGGTCAAAGAATAATGAAAAAGTTAAAAAAAAAGAGAGAAAAAAGCTTAACAAAGGAGCTCGTCCGTGGCGTTCAAACCTGCTAAGCAAACACGAAGGAGCCAGACAAAAGGTTCTCTCTCTCTATCTTTCTGTCTCCGATTTCTCGAAAAATCTCTCTCTCATCTCTCTCTCCTCTCCTCTCTCTCCTCTCTCTCTCTCCTCCCTCTCTCTCTCTCTCTCTCTCTCTCTCTCTCTCTCTCTCTCTTCTCTCTCTCTCTCTCCCTCTCCCTCTCCCTCCCCTCTCCCCTCCTCCCCTCTCCCTCTCCCTCTCCCTCTCCCTCTCCTCTCCCTCTCCCTCTCCCTCCCTCCCTCCACTTCGACCCCACCATCTGCTTCTGTTTACGCAAGTTGCTGTGGTTTCGTTGTGGGAAATAATTTCCTTGTGTGTTTTTATTTCACGCTTTCGTCCTTTCGGGTGGGCAGTGAAATTAGATTTATATTAACCGAGCTGTTTTGTCGAATTAAAAATGCGTGGTCTTGTGTCCTTTTAATCCACCTGATGCTATAAGTACTTTCACTGGTTGTGTTGTAGCCAAGAAAAAAAAAAAAAAAAAAAGGAATAATAGTAGTAATGGATGATTGGTCACTTATTAATCTCACTACAGTGTTATTATGTCGAGATGATCAGTCGTTTTTTTTTTAATCAAGTTAAATAACTGTTCTGACATTTCTCTAACTTTCATTTTAATCTGAAGAGAAGAGAGAATTATGGAAGCTGATCCAATCATTTGATAATAAACAAGCATAAATCGAAATTCCCAACGAAAGCACATTAAAGGCTTCTCGGTACTGCAATATTCGCACCGAGAGAACGCGGCCATATTTGAGAAGGAAAAATCGAATGCAAAAGCAAGGCGAGTGGCTGAGTAAACCGCGGGAGACGCCAACAGAAAGAGTGAGAGTACATTAACCCTCCTACCCCCCGCCCTCACGCCCCCACCCACCTAACCCCGACCCCCAGCCCCTCCTCATCCCTTCGGCCACTGAGCGCCGTTGTGTAGAGTCGTCCGGCTTAGCGAGGAGATGATCACGATTGCCTGCCAGCGCCGGCCCCGCCCCCCGCCGCCGCCGAGTGGACAAAGGACCGCTGATCTCATTCCCTTCGCCGGCGCCGTGTAATTGGCGAGGCCGCTCTTCCTCTCGTTCTGGGAAGCTCCGCGTCGGCCCTCGTGAGAGGAGCGGGCGGCAGCATCCCCGGCCGAGCGTTTACCCGCCTCCTGAAAGGGAAAGACCGTTACAGCTGCACCGAAAGGTCACACGCGGAGACGCACGGTCACATGCACTCGCACGCACGCACGCACGCACGCCGCCGCGGCAGCACTCAGCGGTGCGAAAAAGGCTCCTTCGGCGACCGAGACCCAAAAGGCTCCGAGATGACGAGCCGCGGCCTGACTCCCGAGGAACGCGCCCCGACCCCTGGACTTCCCGTTTCTCCTTCCCAGAGGAGAATGAGCCGCCTCTTCGCTCACCTCTCGTAAAGGGCGGCGGGCGGCGGGTGGGCGGGGAGACAGGGTGGAGGCTGAGGCGGCGAACCTCCAGGAGGGTTGTCCGCTGTTGCCATCGACTTTTTTCGTCTTGATAACGCCCCGTATCCTGTCCCTCTGCGGTTTACGAGAGTCCATAAAAAGCTTCCCTCCGGACTCTTTCGCATTCAGATCCCGTCTCCCGTGTCCTCAAGATCACCGCCATACGGATCGCTCCTTTCGCGGGCGTTGAAGTCTCCTCCGCGCGAGTGACTCCCCTCGTCGTCATGCGCGGCGCCCCCGTTATTGCTCCTGTCGGCGTACTATTAGGGCCCGCGGCGAGGGAGGAGAAGGCTTCATCACGGCTGGCGAAACCCTCCCCCGGCGTCCCCAGCGCGTGAGGCGGACGCGAGCCAACGCCGGCGCCGAGTACCTCCACAGCGATGCCGACAAAACGCAAATAAAAAGCGGAGACGGAAATTCCAGCCCGACTGCATCACCTCTTTCTCGAGCGCGTCTGACCCTCGCTCTCCTCAGCAGGCAACCACGCAGTCAGTACCTCCGTTAGCCGCTAGGGGCGCTGCCTCACCCTCGAGGCTTCTCGGGCTGGAGAGAGTCCGAGGGCGGGAGGGAAGGCGGCAGATGCTATCTCGATGTGCTCATGCCTCGATCTTATCTGTATATCCGTGAGTATAAAGATGAGTAATAACATGATGAATCCTCCCAAAGGGTAAACGCCGGGAGGCCGACATTACGATAACGACTTCCTTCGGTATGATGGATCAGCTGTTACCCCCTCCCCCCTACCCCCCCCCCCACCCCTCGGTTAGGGCACAGGGGTCTCCTGGGAACACTCGGGTTACAGTTTCACCTCTGCAACATGTGACCTTCTCGAATGGAGATGCCGGCCGGGGGGCTGCTGTAACTTTTCGTTTTCTTTTCGGGTTACTTTCTATATCCTTAATGTTATTTTTTTTCTCTTCTTCTTTTTCTTCTTCTAAGTGTGTTGTATCACCAACCTGTAGGCCTATCAAGAATGAGGAACAATATTCGAGTTTGATTTTTATTTGAATATCTATATACCACATTGGATAAGCGGTGGTGGTAATAGAATATTAATAATTATAACAACCAATTAAAAAGATAGGAAAGAAGAGTCTGACGAGAACGAACCAAAACAAATACAAATAAATAAATAAAATAAGGAGAAAGGCCTCGGTTCAGAAGAAAAGGATTTCAGTTTCAGTAAATCACAACCAAAGGCCTTCGCGACGAGTTGCCGGTTCTCATTTAATCTGCAACTGCCCCATCCCCCCCCCCGCCCCCCCTCCTCCCTTTCCCGCAACTCTGCCCTTCCATCTACCTCTCCACCTTTCCTTTAATCCCCGCCACTCTGTCACTACCCCTCCCCCCCTTCTCCCCTTCTCTGTCTCTTTTATTCTCCTTTCTCTCTCTTTCATTCCCCTATGTCTCTTTCTTTATATTATCTTCCCGTTACCTCTCTTTCTCTTGCTTTCATCTCCCACTCCCTCTCTCCTTCCTCCTCTCTCTCTCTCTCTCTCTAATCTCCACCTTCCCTCTCTCTCTCTTTCATTCCCCACCTCTCTTCCACTCTTTCTCCTTCCTCCCCCCCACATCTCCCTATACATACCCCCCCTCCCCTCCCCTCCCCCCCAGGTACTCACGAGGACGTTGAGAGGAGGGGGAGGGGGGGGGCGGGGGGGGGGGCAGTCACCGTCTCGCAATGGAAATGTGTCTTCAACCCTTTCAACCCCCCCCCCCCCCCCCCCCCCCCCCGAAAGGTTGATTTTGCCGCGATGACTTCGGGTCTTTTTTTATATATATGCGTATAAAAAACTCGCAAATATTTAAACTTTCCGAAAAACTAATTTTTTTTTTTTTTTTTTTTACTTTTCCGAAGGTCGTTTCGTTATTCGCAAAGGTCGTCGATCGATCGGTCTCTCCCTCAAGTGGCACTATATTTTTTTATTTTATGTTTTTTTTTTTTTTTTTTTTTTATTATTTTATTATTATTTATGTGGATTTTTTGGCACCGCGGCGAATGGTTTTTTTTTATTTTACTTTATTATTCTATTTATTATTTCTATGTGGATTTTTTGGCACCGCGACGGATAGAAAGAAGCCCTGGCACTGGCGCTGATAACAGTGACGAAGGAAAGAGGAAGACAAATTCGTATAATTCGCTAAGTGTCCCGCTAGGTGTCAGGAAGTCCCCAGACAAAAAAAAAAAAAAAAAAAAAAAAAAGATCTATTTACAATTTTAAAACCTTGCTATTATCAAAGCGGAGATGAGAATAACAGTTACAACGGTTACGAAAGAATAAGGATGGGAAGAGGAGAGAGGCGGAGAGGAAGGACAGTGACTCGGGAGGGGGGAGAGGGAGGGAGGGAGGGAAGGAAGAGGGGGGAGGGGGGTATAGCAGCAACAAGGGCTTCCTGAAGAGACCTCGACGGAGGCGTGGGCGGATGTTGCATGTTGTGTGGGAGGAGGATGCGCCGAGCTATTGTTTACTATCTGTATGTCTGTCTGTCTCTGTCTCTCTCTCTCTTTCTTTCTCTTTCTCTCTCTCTTTCTCTGTCTCTGTCTCTGTCTCTCTCTCTCTCTCTCTCTCTCTCTCTCTCTCTCTCTCTCTCTCTCTTCTCCT
>NW_020871780.1:261132-281132 GCF_003789085.1 Penaeus vannamei
AGGTTTATGATGCTATTTTCATCGTATTTATTTATTGTGTTACTATCATTGTTGTTGTTGTTGTTTTCATTATTATTAATAATAATATTATTATATTATTATTATTATTATTATATTATTTATCATTATCATCATTGTCATCACCATTATCATCATCATCATCATCACCATCATTATTTATCGCTGACTGACAAATTAAGTAATAAGAATGTACTCAAATACCAGACGAACTAACCACGCCACGAATTTCGATAACAAATAACGCTGACACATGACACATGACACGTGACACATCCCCGTCTGCTTAGCATCTTCTAGATCCTTCCTCCACCATCTTCCTTGTCTCCGGAACAGGTAATCGACTTTCGCCTTCTGGAAAATTCTTAGCCCGGGCGAAACAAGGGCTCGTGGTCAGGTTACAAGCAAAGGCAATCTGCTTTGGGGGTTGCGGTATGTTGAGCCGAGAGAGGAGAGAGAGAGAGAGAGACGTGTGTGCGAACGTGCGTAGACTGCTCATATACTTACGATTGCATACACATATTACGTATTTATACACGCGTGTGTGTTTGTTTTTTAACGCGTGATTATGTGTCTCCGTGTATGTTTGGGCCACGCAGGAGAGAGTGGGGTTCCGTCCCTCCCAAAGAAGGCATCGCAATCACTTTCTGGGAGTCGAATGCTGGACTTGTTTTTACTGCGATTTTTGGCCGCTGTCACTTTCTCACTCTCGACGCCCGCCATAGCATAAGATGAAGCGTTATCGACGGTCTTCTCCATCGCGAAATTAACCTCAAAACCATCCCAGATCAATTAGGTAAAATCCACAAAAAATTACGACCACAAAGAATCCACTCCCTGAACTTATCTAACCAAAGGCGCGTTTTAATTCCTCCGATCTCAATGACGATCAATAACCCTTCGAGTAAAACGCCATAAGGAACCAAGCCTAACGGGTCGCGCATACCTCGTGCCCCGCCAGCATCAGATACGTGAACAAACGGTTAACTTTACGACGATTTTGCTTTTGGCAGAACTTGTGGCCTCCTGGGGTATCGCTCGGGCAAGGGGGGGGGGGCGAAGGATAAGGGGGAAGGGGCTGAAGGGGTTGATAAAGGGGGGTGGGGCAGGGAAGCAGAAGATCAGGGGGAAGGGGTTGTTGCAGGGGGGTGGGTGGGCAGGAGGTCACGGAGAGGTCAGAGTAGCGAGAGTCAGCCAGGGAGGGTCAGCATCCTCTCGGGAGTGTGTGCATGGCATTTCCTCGCCCATGACCCGGGCGTTGTAATTGGCATGCGGGGATGTCTGCCAGCGAGCGAGCGAAGTCTGCATGACCGTGTTCCGCCCGTTCCCTTGTCTGGTCTGAGAGGGTTCTGCCTTTGTTGGGTCTTATCTCTTTTATTCCGTTCGTCTGCTCTCCCTTTCACTCCTGTTTCTCATCTTTTTCTTGTTCTTCTGTCTGTCTGTCTTGTCTCTCTCTCTCTCTCTCTCTCTCTCTCTCTCTCTCTCTCTCTCCTCTCTCTCTCTCTCTCTCTCTCTCTCTCTCTCTCTCTCTCTCTCTCTCTCTCTCTCTCTCTCTCTCCTCATTCCCATCCGCATTCTCACTCTCACTCTCACTCTCACTCTCTCACTCCTCACTCACTCTCACTCTCACTCTTACTCTTCTCTTACTCTCTCTCTCTCTCTCTCTCTCTCTTCTCTCTCTCTCTCTCTCTCTCTCTCTCTCTCTTTCTCTCGACTTCTTACGGGAAATTCTTCCGCACCTAGGATACACATCTAGCAGGACTTGCCTGACTGGTGGCACTATTTAGCATGCTTGCAGATTGCTTATGCAAGTGTGAAGATGTTGCTTGCAAAGTAACCATGTTCTTTATCCAAAATCTCCTTTGGATGATGTTTTGATAACAGTGTTAAATGCAAAATGCAATGGATAACCGTGTACTATGCAAAGTAAAAGTTCTCGCGCAATTCCTGGTGTTAACCCGAACTTTAAAAAAAAGATGAATAAATAGATAAAAGAAACGTAACGAAACCACCACGAAGGCAAACATCGCGAGACGAGAGAGGCCGCCGGCACAAACAAACATCTCTAAAACAACTAACCCCGCGCTCCGCTAACTGGTTGATCGCACTGCTTTCACACGCACGGAGGCAGACCGATAGTTATGCTCACAAGAGGAAGCTTTCGTTAACTCGTCGAATCACCCATTTGCGTGGCGTAATTGCCCGTTTGGGAGTTAGTACGGAGCGAGAGAGGGTGGTTGGGTAGTTTGCAATGGAGGTCTTGTGATAAAGGAATAGGTCCCGAAGCCATACGTGTGAGTCACTCTCGAAGATGAGAGGGGAGAGGGGGAGAGTGAGTCATGCTGGGAGTGGTACCTGTAGGAGACTCTGGAACTCCAAAGGGATCGCTAAAACACGACACAGAGGAAGGAAGAGAGAGAGGAAGAAGGAAAAGGAGAGATAAAAGGGAGGTACACATTCTCTCGACCATCGCGAGGGTAGGAAGAGGAATAGCTAGATAATAGCGATTAGCCCCATCCTTTCCTGGGGGCCTGGGGTGCGTACACTTCGCCCACGCCAGGTTGAGTGACTCCGATGAGACCCGCGGCCGGACCACAGCGGAGGGTCGTACAGGAAGGGGGTACGAGAGGAGGGTGCTGGATGGGGCAGGGTGGTAGGGAGAGAGCACAGGAAAGGAGGAGGAGGTGGCAGGGTGCAGAAAGGAGGGTGCAGCACAGGAAAGGAGGAGGAGGTGGCAGGGTACAGAAAGGGGGGGGGGGTAGAATATATCAAGGGAAGGGCACAGGAAGGTGATACGAGGTGGCAGGGTAAAACAAATAGAAGGCGTAGGGACAGGAGGTGGCAGGGGAGGGGCCCAAGACGAAGATAGGAGGAGGCAGAGGGAGGGCACTCGGCTGAACGAGGCAGGTGATTGGAGAGGAAAATTTGGAGTGGGAGATGGCAGGCGAGTGAGGGGAGGAGGGAAGGAAGAGGAGAATGAGGGAGGGAGGGAGGTTCGTGATGGAGGGTGGCTGCAGGGGGAGGTGGAGGGACTGAGAGAGCTATGGAGGAGGAATAGTAATAGCTGCAAAGGTTGCTGAACTCATTCTGAAGTTGTTCATGACTACTAGTATAGCTAGACGTTGAAGTCACCAACGGCAATAGCTTTTGAGAGAGAGAGAGAGAGAGAGAGAGAGAGAGAGAGAGAGAGAGAGAGAGAGAGAGAGAGAGAGAGAGAGAGAGAGAGGAAAAACAAGTGGCGCACAGGAATGATAATGAGAAAAATGTAAATATACGTGCGAATACCAACTTTCCATCGAGTGAGCAACGTAATGCGCTAATCCCATCCCTTCCTCCTCCTCCTCCTCCTCCATACGCCTTCCTTCTTTCTCCTCCCATCTCCTCCCTCCCCCTCTTTCCTTCCTCTTTCAACCTCCTACCACCCACGCCCCGCCGTATCGCGTGCCTCGTGTTCCGTCTCAAATTACGTGTAAAACTGCAGTCATCTTCCCGCCGCCCACGCCCTTCCGCGCGCCGGTGCTCAGCGCCTGTGCAAGTGTGAAGGGGCGGGGGAGACGGGACGAAGGGGAGAGAAAGAGGGAAAAGGAGAGATGAAGTGGGAAACG
The DNA here is from genome assembly GCF_003789085.1 of Penaeus vannamei. Lineage (NCBI taxonomy): Eukaryota > Metazoa > Arthropoda > Malacostraca > Decapoda > Penaeidae > Penaeus > Penaeus vannamei. The sequence goes on from NW_020871780.1 coordinate 264,756, forward strand.
GAGAGAAAGGGGAAAGAAAGAGGGAGAAGGAAAGAAAAAAGAGGGAAAGGGATAGAGAAAGAGAGAAAGAAAGAAAAGAAGATTGGAGAGGAAAAGAGAAAAGAGGGAGAGGAAAAAGGAAAAGAATTTCTTCCCACATTCCTCAGTATCGGCAGATTCACAAATCGATTCATGCTCCACGGAAAGTGAAGTTATGAGAGGCATTTTTTATGCTCTCGACGTATATCACTCTCAGGGTAATAATTTGTCCTTCAGAGGGAAGGGGCAGAAGAACTCGTATATTCATACGTGTGTGTGTGTGTATCTATCTATCTATCTATCTATCTATCTATCCTATCTATCTATATATATTATATATACATATACATATTTCTCTCTCTCTCTCTCTCTCTCTCTCTCTCTCTCTCTCTCTCTCTCTCTCTCTCTCTCTCTCTCTCTCTCTCTCTCTCTCTCTTATATTTATTTTCAATCAGTTAGATCCAATAACATGAAAGAAAAAACATATCGAAAATCCCACTCGTCCAAGCAATACTCGCATCAAAATCACGTCACCTTTTGTCTTGTCTCTCCGCCATGTTTATCGGCGGAATTTCACTTTTATTTATGACTCTGCACCGTCACACTTGAACGTGGCTTCGGTCCGAGCAACGTGGAGGCTCGATAGCCACTTTACTTTCGACGTAAAGTCCCGTAAGCAGCGTGGAGAGTGTCCAGAGGAGGAAATTCTGCAGAGGGTATGGAACGTAAACATAGCTCGTGCGTTCGTGTAGCGTCGGAATGAATGCTTTTGAATCCGGTTGCAGGAAATGGTCGAGTACAAGAACGCGCGTTTTTGAGGAAATGGAGGTTTGGTTGTGTAATATTCTTTATTCTTTATTCATTTTCATTATACTTGGATCTAGAGAGACAGAGAAAAAATCCTAAATAAAAACATATATGATGAGAATTTGTTTAACGGTTTTCTGTTTCTGGCTATGGCGGGAATGGTGACATGTCGACAGGAATTGCCATTCTTGGGCGTTCGGGCATTCCGACTGTCATATCGGGCCTCTCTCTTGGTCGCCTCTGCATTCCTGCTCGCTATTTCCTGATGTGTGGCATTTTCCTGTCTTTCTTTGTCTCTATTCCTCCATTTATCTCTCTCCTTCCCTTCCTCCTCGTCAACTTTCCCCCTTTCCCTTCATCCCATTTACTCTCTCTCGCCTTTCCTCTCTCTCTCTCCTTCCCTTCCCCTCACTTCCTCTCTTCCCTCACCTTCCCTCCTCTCTCCCCTCCTCTCACGCTCCTCTCTCCTCTCTCTCTCTCTCCTCCTCTCTCTCTCTCCTCTCAACTCTCACCTTCTCTCTCCCTCTCTCCTTCTCTCTCCTCCTCTCTCCCTTACGCATTCTCGAAGGATAGGCTCCCGAACCGCCATGGCTGGGTCCCTGTCCTTGCCTCGCCCTGTATAAGGGTGGGCGAAGGGCGTGTGTGGCAGGGTAGGTGATGAATATGTAAAGAGCTTGAGGCAAAAGCTTCGCACGCTTTGACAGCCGGACGGTGTCGTCTTTGCTCCTTATTTGTAGGCCTATCATTTGTCTTTAACTTTTTTTTTCGCTCTTTTTCACTTTGTTTCTGTCTGTCTGCCCGCCTGTCTCTGTCTCTGTTTCTCTCCTCTCTCTATCTGTCTGTCTGTCTCTCTCTCTTCTTTCTTCTTCTTCTTCTTCTTCTTCTTCTTCCTCCTCCTCTCTTCTTCTTTAGGCATAGAACGGCCTGAGCTTCAAATTCAAATTCGAAGATAGGTTTAAAAAGGCCATTGACCAGCGTAGACGCCATTGGTCAACCTCACAACCAATATGGCGGCAAGGAGTCGATGTCTGTAATAATAATTCCGAATAGGCTATGCATTCGTGGAAATATATTCATGCGCTATTCGCCTCCTCAAGATGCAGGGAAGATATGCCTCTCCTTATATGGCTGTGCTTATCTGTATAATTTTCCATATAATAGCAGATAAGCCTACGCATTTCTCGTTTCTGTCAGTGTCATTTTTTTCTCTTGATAAATAACGATTATTTTTTTTCTTCCTGTCTGGATCTATGCAGTGTCATTGTGTGTGTGTGTGTGTGTGTGTGTGTGTGTGTGTGTGTGTGTGTGTGTGTGTGTGTGTGTGTATGCATGTACGTGTGTCATTTTAACATTCTGCTCATATTACTTGCGTATCATCTTAGCATATGTGGCACATTTACAAATATAAAATAGTTTGTCATATTAGCAGATTCACAAGCTCGTTACAAGGCGGAAAATGTATATTCCCATGTAATACAGTGAATCACGAATTTAGACCCCCAGTCAGTAACGCCCACATCGAAATAAAAAAGAAAGAAAGAAAGAAAAGAAAGGAAAAAGAAGGAAAGAAAGAGAAAAAAACGGCCACCAAGCTCTTCTATTGAACTCGTTTTTTTTTTTTTTTACGGGATCTCTCTCTTTTTTTTCCGTGAACTCTTGTCAATCCTCAAGTCTAGAAGCTGTTTTTTTTTTCTTCCCATGCTCCTTTGACATGCATGCCGGCAGCGTCACGTGTTAATGGCTGCGGCGGCGTAGCGGTGAGGTCTGTGCGGAGGGCGTCGAGGCAGAGAGCACAGGAGGAGGATATACGTAGGCTTCGGGGTCACACTCCGAGGGGGTTGACGCGCCCCCTCTCCTGCGTCAGGGCGTCACGCAGCTTCATTTGTCTGTGACGCATTTTGGTTGAACTTCTCTATCCTCCGGTTTTTTCTTTTTTTTTTCTCTCTCTCTCTTTTTCTTACTTCCTTCGTCCATACGAGGAAAGCGAACAAAAGTAAAAAAGAAAAAAAAGCGTTACGGAATCCTCAAGCACCGACCCCCCCCCCTTCCCCTAAAAAAAAAGAGAGGAAAAAAAAAGGCTCCTCAGTCAGCCATCACCGGAATTCGCCAGCAATGTCGACGGTTATAATTCAGGGATGGCGCTCATCTTCAGCACCTTTCATTGGCCAAGCGTGGAGGCGAGTGGGAGAGGGGGGGGCCCTTTCCCCCTCTACCCCTCCCCTTCCTCTCTGCTCAGACCAGTCTATCCTCCTCCTTCACCTCCCCCCCCTTATCTCTCTCCACTCTTCCTCCTCCTTCACCCCCTCTCCCTTCCTCTTCCTCCGCACCCCCCCTTCCCTTCCTCTCCTCCGTCCGGTCCTGGGGAGCTCCTCCTCCTGGCGTGCTCCCACTCTGCGTGAAGGACATTGACTGAGCAACGGTTCCCTTCGCGCGGCCCGACTGGATTCTCGGGGCACGGGTTTCCTAGAGCGTATCCAGGATTTCGAGGGGCACGGCCGGCATTCATCGAGACCGTTGTTGGGTTAGCTGGCGGTTCTCGAGTCGTCCGTACGCCTGACCTCTTCTTGTTGAGGGGGAGAACAGTTGCGTCTAAATTGCTAATGGAAATTGTAAAAAGAAATTGTAGTTTTATTTTTTTTTTTTCTCTGGGGGAGATGTCTTCCCGAGAACTACAATTTCGGATGCCGGTGTCACCATTTCGCTCTGTAACTGTTTGTGAGATTACGCCTTTCTTCCTCTTGCTTTCTCCTCCATTACTTTTTCTTTTCGTCACTCGGCAAGCAAAGATTTGCCTTCTAAAGATTAGCATCAGTTTTGATTCCGAATCGCATGACAATAACTAATAAATCTCATCCTAATATCTGGACCATAACCGTAAAACCAAAATCTCCCACAAGAACGGCCTTGAAATCCACCGAAGTACACGACCATATATCTCTTCCTCGCCCCCCCCCACCCCCCAGATGGATATATAATTAAATATCCTCTTTTGGTCGGTCCTGCGAATCGCTTGGGAACCGCCGCAGATCTCGCGAAAGATCGGGAGTCTAACCGACGTAAACACAAAGCGGAGGTGAAAGGGACGGAGGAACAGCTAGCAACCTTGTCTTATAGTGCAATCATACCCGTGCTTCTTCTGCGTTTTCATGGTCATGGTGCCGTAAGTGTGGCTGTCTAATGGTAGAGAGCATCGATGGAATTGTAGGAAGGAAGAGGAGAGTCCTATTAACAGCTTCCTTGAGATTATAATACGAAGCTGAAGAGGGTGTTGATAGGGAAGGCGGAACATGGGTTGTGACTTGCATATTCCTTTCGCTTTTTTGTAAACAGACCTTGTTCCACTTGGCGCTTTTGTATAGAGGATGTTTTGTGTGCATTTACTTCCGACTCGGGCCAAAAAAGTTCTGAATTGTAGAGGATGCTATTGCTCGCTTAGTAGTATCAATTTGCATGGCAACTTTGAATACGATTAGATTTATTATGATGTTGACGGCGATAATTATGAGTTTTTAAATGAAGTGTTGGTAGAATAGAAAATACGCCAAACAAACTCACTCATATTTTTTTCTCTTTCTTCCCAGATATCGACGAGTGCCTCATCCCAGAGTTAGCAGCAAGATGCGCACCCGATGCCGAGTGCTGCAATTTGCCCGCTCACTACACGTGCAAATGCAAAGAGGGATTTACAGGAGACGGATACACACAGTGTTCCGGTAAGTACACTTTTAGACCTTTTTCCGGTGTAGAGACTATGGCTGCTTTATCATTTTTGTGATATGAGTGTAGGTTGCCGCAGCCAGACGATGTATAATTTTAGCTTTTATAGATCGAGTAAATTAGTCATTATATATATAACCAACGGTATCTTATCCAAACGATATTTCATGTTATTCATCACTTATAACAGCGGTGAAACAATCAGAGAGAGAAAGAAAGAAAGAAAGAGAGAGAAAACAGACAGATAGAGATTAAAAGAAAAAGGCACCCCCAAAAAGAAGCCATAATGATAATGATAATAATAATAATAATAATAATAATAATAATAATAATAATAATAATAAATAGGTATATACACTCATGAAACCTCCGCCTCAAAAACAACATAACCTGCAGAGATCCGCCGAGAACGTTTTGTACTCTAATTCCATACCGCCCACGCCCACACACACACGCCCTTACTACTTCGGGCGTAGAATATCATCCATCGCGGCGGAAAATAACCGTTTCTTTTGAAAAATGGAGGGAATGTGAAAATGGCGCGTGTTTTGAATTCTCGTCCATTTTCATTTTTCTTTTATTTCTCAGTTCTTATGGTTGAATTTGGGAGGTAAGGAAACTGAGGAGATTTAATAAGATGATTGGGAAGGGAAATGGATGATAGAAAGGGTTTCGAAAGAATAGGAGGGAAAGAAGAAGGAAAAGATAATAAAAATGTTAAAGACTGCTACTACAAGCAATGATGATAATGATAACAGTTAATAATAGTAATGATAAAGATAATGTAACGACAATGATATCAAAAAGAAGAAACGACTAGATACAGAGATGAAGATAAGGCGAAAAGATATTCTTAAGAAAGAAAAACAACAATAGGAATAAAATTATAAGAATAAAGAATTCCGTTAATCACATCAGCCGTCTTAGATTAAATTATCATATTGTTTTGCCTTTCCCGTTTTATCGTGTTGTATAATCAGATATGAATAAATAGGAAGAGAGCAAATAAACGAAAGGAATAAGAAGAAAGTAATGGAAAAAAAAAATTCCCACTCATTCATACCGCTTGTTTGAGGCAAGAAACTGCCATGCATGACGATCGTGTATTGTGTGAATGACCCTTCCGGCGCCCATTCATGCAAGGGCGAGGCAGCCAGCGGGCAGACGGGGAAGAAGCACGACCTTCGGCAGGAAAGAAGTCTGACGTGCTGGAGGCTGAAGTCTGAAGTTTGGGGGTTGGAAGGATGAAGTTTGGGGGGGGTTGAAGGACAAAGTTTGACATTCTGAAGGCTAAAGTTTGGGGGGTTGAAGGGTGAAGTCTGACGTTCTGAAGGATGAAGTCTGGGGATTTGAAGGACGAAGTTTGAGGTCTAAATTCTGGAGTCTGAAGTCTGAAGTGTCTATTCAGCGATTTGTTTGACTGCATTTGCGTTAGTTTAAGTTGTGGTTAAATGTGGTTGTTTGACATGGAGAGGGAAGGAATGGGGGGAGGAAGGGAAGGGGAAAGGGAAAAAGAGAAGGGTAGACGGAGTAGACGAAGAAGATAAACAGAGGAATAGGGAAGGTAAAGATTGTTATATATACAGAAAGAAAAGAGAGAGAGACCGACAAACAAGCAGAGAGACACAGAGAAAGAGAAAAGTGGAAGAGGAAAAGACCATCCGACAGAGCGACGCACACAAGACGGCACCGACGTCCACTTATGACTGGTTCCGATTGGGAAATCAATGACAATTCTCTTATCGCGCAACCCCCCCCCCCACACACAACACCCGACCCCCACAGAAAAAGTATACAAGAAAGACAACAATATGAATGAATGAATGAAAAATAATACATCACGGAAAGATAAACCGAAATAGACAATACGTATTCATTTATTTGATGTATTTATATATTCGACTAGTCATACAAGAAAGACAATCAGAAAGATAAACCGAATACGACAAATACGTATTCTCGACTCACTAGCCCCCCCCCTACCCACTCTCCGCACCCCCCACCGACCCCCACAGAAATAATATATGACGAAAAATAATACATCACAGAAAGATAAACCGAAATACGACAAACGTATTCATTTATTTAATGTATTATATATTCGTCCTTCCCACTCACTACCCCCCCCCCTACTCTCCGCACCCCCCCCACCCGACCCCCACAGAGAAAATTATACAAGAAAGACAATATATAAATGAATGAATGAAAAGTAATACATCACGGAAAGATAAACGAAAGACAGATACGTAGATTATTTATTTAATTAATTGTATTTATATCGTCCTTCCCAACTCACTACCCCCCCCCTTCCCCACTCTCCGCACCCCCCCAACCCCCCCAGAAAAAATACACAAGAAAGACAATATAAATGAATGAAAAATAATACATCACAGAAAGATAAACCGAAAGACAGATACGTAGATTATTTATTCATTTAATTGTATTTATATATTCGTCCTTCCCCAAACCCGACACGATGAAAATACATTGCAAAGAAGATTGGTGATTCGCATTATTGATTCGTACCGATCAGGGGATTGATTGCGCGTCCCAGATTCGGCCTCGAGGTTGCGGGATTAGATAATCCTCGTCTTCCACGTGTAGGATTCATCTCGGCGAAGGGAGAAGGATGCGGCAGGATGCTGAGGGTTATCTCGGGTTGCGTCTGTCGGGCGGGATTGGGGACGCGGCTTTCGTTCGGAATTGCTTTCCTTTGAGGCTTGTTGAATTTTTATTATATTTGATATTGTATTTTTATTATTATGTTGAATTTTTATCATTTATATTTTGAAATCTATATAATTATTATTATTGTTATTATTAGTAGTAGTAGTATTTTCATTTTTATTATTGATATTGTTATTATTGTTGTTGTTATTACTATTTATGATTATTATTATTATTATTATTATTATTATATTGTTATTGTTATTACTATTGTTATGATTATTATTATTATTTGTTACCATCGTCGTTATTATTGTTTGTTAATTCATTATAGGTGCGTGCGGGTGCATTTTTTTTCTTTCTCTCTCTTTTGTTTGACTAGAAATGAATTGTAGAAAAATTAAGAAAAAAAAGAAAATTATATATAGAGATTTCATTAGTGTAATAACATCAAATGACATTTTTTTTTTTTTTTTTTTTTTTTTTTTTTGAAAGACGGTTGTTAATGTTCATATTGTGCTTTGTGAGCGAAAATAGTCCTTATGAAAAGGTGCCATAAGGCAATTGCATGACCGTTACTCGAGAGGAAGTCGCACATGCGTGGAAAGGGCGGAGAGTGTTGAGAAAGGAAAGAGAGAAGAGGAAGAGAGAAGGAGAGAATGTGAAATGAGGGGCGTCGCTTTCTTATGCCTTGTTCCCTTAACGATACGTATCCGTGTAACTGTCTGTCTGTCTAATGCACACGCATACGCACATGTCTGTGTATGTGTGTTTTTCGGTGTATCTGTCTGTCTATCTCTCTCTGTGTCTCTGTCTATGTCTGTCTATCTGTCTGTCTGTCTGTCTGTCTGTCTGTCTGCTGTCTGTCTGTCTCTCTCTCTCTCTCTCTCTCTCTCTCTCTCTCTCTCTCTCTCTCTCTCTCTCTCTCTCTCTCTCTCTCTCTCTCTCTCTCTCTCTCTCTTCTCTCCTCTTCATTTCTTTCCTTCTCTCTTTCCTCTTCCTTCACCCTCTCCCTCTTCATCCATCCATCTATCTACCTACCTTCTTCTCTTCACAACACACACACACACACACACACACACACACACACACAACACACACACACACACACACACACACACACACACACACACACACACACACACACACACACGCATACAACACAGATACAAACAAACAAAAATCATATCTGTAACCCCCCTCCTTCCCATTCTTGCCACCTCACAAACACACACACAGATACAAACAAAACAAACAAACACAAAATCATATCTGTAACCCCACCCCCCGACCCCCCTCACCCCCTCCTTCCCACCATCCTTGCCAACTGCCGAGACGAAACGACGCGTCAGAGAAACAAGTCCTTTCGGTGACTTGGCAGTTAGCACGTCGGAGGGGGGGGGGGGGGGACGGCGATTCGCATCCTGATTGGTTGTTACGTCATCACAATCGCGGTGAGAAGTGGGATTCGGTGCCGGATGGTCTGTGATTGGAGGGAGGGGGGGGAGGGGAGGGGGGGTTGGGATGATTGAGGTCAGTGTGGAGATTTGGGATTGGGAGAGGGAGTGGAAAGAGGGAGGGAGAGGGAGTAGGAAGAGGGAGAGGGATATGGAGGGAGAAAGAAAGAGAGAAGAAGGGGAGAGCGTTGAAGGTGGAGAAGGAGGAGGAAAGGAAGAAGAAGAAGGGGAGAACGTTGAAGACGGAGAAGAAGTAGGGAAAGGAAGAAGGGGAGATCGTCGAAGAGGGAGAAATAGGAGGAATGGAAGAACAAGAAACTCCTAGAAGGAATGAGAGAGACTTCACAAGGATCTGCAGGCTTATCCCAGGTCACACTAGGTCACGGATGTCAAGGAAAACAAGATGTGAATTCCTTCGTGTACCAGACATCGCTATACGAACATATTTTTTTTTTTTTAAATTATTTACGAAATTCCTTTAACGAACGACAATCGAGATACGGATATTCGACTTTTTTTTTAAAGCGATTTTTTTTTTCTTTTTTAGGAGAATCACATTTCTTTTTTTTTTAGAATTATTCAACGGAAGCGCTTAATTAAGACCGTTTAAACATCACTTCCGCGGAGGTAAAAGGTGATTATCTCTATGATTTCCTCGCTATAAAACTCGAAATGACACTTGGAAAGATCGAAAAAAAAAGAAAAAAAAAGGAACGAAAAGAGAAAATCTTACTTCCTTATCATTATTCAGAGATTTCAACGGCGTAGATTAATGGACCCCTCCCCCCCCCCGTCTAACATCCCTTCCCCCTCCCTCTTCCTCCCTTCTCAGACCTTCCCACTTCATTTTTTTTTATCACTCATTCCCTCCCTCCCTCCGTCATCGCCTTTTCTCCTTCCTTACTTTTCTCTCTCTCTTCTTACTTCATCCCCCCTCTCTTTGTCTCTTTTCATTTCTTCTCCCTTTCTCCAACTTCCTTCCTCCCTCCCCTCTTCCCCCTCCTTCCCTCCCTTCCCCCCTCGCTTTCCTCCGTTTCCCCAACTCCTCCCCTCGCTTCCTCCTTCCTTCCCCCTCCCTCCTCCCCTCCTCCCTCCTTCCTCCTCCTTCCCAACGCTGTCACATCATTGCGACACCGTGATAAAGTGGCGGCATTATTTTCCAACGTCAAGTGAGAGTCTTGGAAAGTGGCGTCTTCGCGAGAAAGTGCGAGCGCGAGTGGTAGGGGTAGGAGGAGGAGGGAGGGGCAGGGAGGGGGGGGTGAGGGTGCGGGGGGGGGAGTGGTAGGGGTAGGAGGAGGGGGAGGAGGAGGAGGAGGAGGAGAAGGGGAAGGGCAGGGAAAGGGGAAGGGAGGTAAGGGGGGAAGGCAAGGAAAGGAGACAGAGGCTGAGTATTCTCGCTGTGTGTGATTGTGTGTGTGTGTGTGTGTGTGTGTGTGTGTGTGTGTGTATGTGATTGCGTATTTCTATTTATGTGTGATTGTGTGTGTGTCTGTGTCTGCGTAATTGTGTATGCGATTGTGTGTTTGTGTGTGTGTGTGACTGTGTATTTGTCTGTCTGTGTGATGTGTATATGTGTGTGAGTGTGTGTAATTGTGTGAGTGTGTGATGTGTGTGTGTGTGTATCTATGTGTATGTGTGTGGAGGCGTCTACGAACTTGAAATATTATCCTATTATATTATCAGGACGATATATCATTAATTATCAACCGATTATTATGGTAATTAAATCTCGGAATATAATAAGGGCGCGACCATATGCAGTGCGAACTCATGGAAGATAGATAGCATATGATAGATGTTAGATAGATAAGGGCCTTGACACAGGTCGCTTACAGTCCGGCAAGACCCTTGACTCGCTCGCGGTGAGAAAGTCCCGCGCGGAATGGATGATTCCTTGGAGAGAGCGCGAGGGAGAGAAACTTCGGAAAGAGGGAGAGGGAATGGAAGAGAAAGGAGGATAAGGAGAAGGAGGGGAGGAGGAGGAAGGAGGAAGGAGGAAGAGGAGGAAGGAAAAGGAGAAGGAGGAAGAGGAGGAGGAAGGAGAATAAGGAGAAGGAGGAAGAGGAGGAAGGAGAATAAGAAGAAAAAGATGATGAAAAAGGAAAAAAAGAGGGAAAGAAGAAGAAGATAGGACTCGATTGAACATAAATCTACTATAATTCTTACGACATGACATCTGAGCCATCATTATTGTTATCTTTTATCATTTCCTCATCTCTCATTGGGATGTCGATGAGATGGCACCTTTGAAAGATCCCTTTAGATAACGAAAGGTCATGAGGATCCACTATAACTTCACACACGAGTACCCACACATACTCACGCTCTCTCTCTCTCTCTCTCCTCTCTCATCTCTCTCTCTCTCTCTCTCTCTCTCTCTCTCTCTCTCTCTCTCTCTCTCTCTCTCTCTCTCTCTCTCTCTCTCTAACTCCTATAACAATAACAACTAATTTGTTCTCTAAACGAGTGGCCAAGAACGTGACGTTACACCCCCACCCCCCTACCCCCCCTGGTCTCCGTGACACACTGGCAGCGACCTTTGACCTCGCGCACATGTAGAAAGTCAGCGGGTAGCGGCCGACGACATAGTTGCCAGATACCTTAGGTCACATTGTCAGAGGGTCAAATGCTCATCAGTAACATGAAAATAAAAGATAAATTAGATTTAAAAAATATATTTTAGATGCTTATTGACACGTGAAAGTTGTTTTTTTCTTGTTCTTTTCTTTGAATATTGCCACCCCAGGGTCATTTTTTTGGACAAATGTTACCAATCGCTAGGCCGTGAGAAAACCTTCGTAATAAACTTCGTTATCGCAGGTTTTCATCGGATGGGATCTGGCAACACTGGTCGCGAACGTAAATGAAAAATGAAGTGAACAAGGTTATGATTTATTTACCTTTTTGCACATGTATTTTACCTTTGCTGTACGAGGATATAGTTGGAAGTTCAGGCAAACCTCCTTTTGTTTTGAAGATTTATGGCAATATTTCCGATGCATTTCTCCCACGCTTTATCTCGCTCAAAAACAAACACAAAATTCCGGACTCGAAGGATCAGATGCAGTTTTTTAGAACTATGACCTTAATGGAAGAATGCCATAAGGACGACAATACCATCCCAAAAAAAGGTGTCAGTCGTATAAATCGACTATAGGTTAAGCGCCAGAAACTTACCTTGAAGCTCACGCCACGCGAATGTGACCTCTATCTCGCCCGTCAATAAGGATGATAACCCCATGAAATCTCGTTGTATTAGACGTGGGAACGCCATAAAATTCGCCCGCAGCCATTTTGTTCTTGTAAAAACTTAGGAACTGAAGGACTTCTGCTTAATACGACGCGACCGGATAATGTATCGCGTCGGATAATTAGACCAATTATGTAGGAGTTTTGGGGGATAATTATTAAGAGGATTTGTCTTGCGCGAAGGCCGGCGATCACCCTGCCTGTCGAGGAGACGCGGGAAGGAGTGGCAGCGGCTTCGGCTGGATTCTTCGTCGCATCCTTCGCCATTTTCGGAGGATCTCATTTCGAAATTAAAGTGTGGGAGAAATTAGGAGGTGGTGTTGCGGACGCTATGTCATCGCTCTTGCCATTATGTTGTTCGTTTCAGGATAGGAAGAGGGTTTATATAGCGAGTGATATGGTTGTTGAATCATTTCTGTTGGAGTGTTGCTACGGTCAAACACACATACGCACACGCACACGCACACGCACACGCACACGCACACGCACACACACACACACACACACACACACACACACACACACACACACACACACACACACACACACACACACACACACACACACACACACACACACACACACACACACACACACACACACACACCACAAACACAAACACAAACACAACACATCAGCATCATCTTCATCTTCATCATTATCATCATCATCATCATCATCATCATCATCATTATCATCACCATCCCAATCATCTAATAACTAATATAATTTTCTCTTTTTTTCTCCCGCAGACATCGACGAATGCGCCGACCCGAACGCGTGCGGAAGTAACGCCATCTGTACGAATCATCACGGCAACTACACCTGCGCGTGTCCGGATGGCTTCGTTGGCAACCCTTACGATGGGGTGCGTTCGAATCCGTTGATTTGATTTGTTGTCTGTTTTTTTTTTTGTCTGTTTATTTGTTTGTTTTGTGTCGAGTGTGTATGGTTTGGTTTATGAAGATTTTTTTTTTCTTGGGAAATATGTTTTTTGGAATGAGATTGACGTAGAGATTTTTCTATTTCTGCTTAAAAAAATATATATGATAAGAAATATATCGGAAAGCCCAAATAACTCAATCGGGACTGTCTCCCCCCCCCCCCTTAGTGTGCCGATTACGACGAGTGCCAGCGAGCCGACGTCTGCGGTCCCCTGGCCAAGTGCCGCAACCGCGAGGGAGGCCACGACTGCGAGTGCCCGCTCGGATACGAAGGGGACGCTTACTCGAGGGCCGGATGCCAGGTGAGTGCCAAGGAGGAGGAGGAGGAGGAGGAGGAGGAGGAGGAGGAGGAGGAGGAGGAGGAGGAGGAGAGGAGGAGAGAGGAGGAGAGAAGAAGGAGAGAGAAGGTGGGAGTGCTTGGGACACGGGGAAATAGGGGGAAAAAATGGTTTCCAATTCCTGCCATGTGAGAAATAGAAGCATTTTTCTTCTTATGTGTCGCGTAACTAATGATGGAATTTGCACGGCCTCTCCCGCAGAACATCAACGAGTGCGCGGGTAACCCCTGTGCAGCCAGCGCCATCTGCGTGGACGGCGTCAACAACTACACCTGCGCGTGCCCGGCCGGTTACATTGGTGACCCCTACGACATGTACGGCGCCTGCCAAGGTAAAGAAAACGGGGAGGGGCTTTTTCGACGTTTATTTAGAGGGGGGGGGAGGGTGTTAGTTTGCTGTTAGAGATAGTAATAACATAGCTTTTGTTTTGGGGTAATGAGTAATTTTTTTGTACCATGACTCACTAATTCCATAACAGAGTTAGCCAGTATAGCTTTTCGAACAAAGGGTAGTGTTGTTGGAACTAATGGCGGGTATGACGCTAATGTAATGATAGTAGGCACTAATTACTAGCTTACCGGAGACTCACGGTGAATTAATCAACACAACCCACACCTAGAAGCACATTTTTGGCCTAACCTACTAAAAAGAGAGCCCGGAGGAGTAGCGAGTCAGGGAAACTAATTGTCCGCCGCTAACCCTGGAAGACGTGAACGAGTGCGTCGACCCGAGCTCCGAGCGCGACGACGACGGCGCCGAGACGACCACCAGCGTCACCCTCGACGTCACCCTCGTCGACGACCTGTTCGAGAGCCTGCTGCCGGAGGCGCTGGAGAACGCCATCAGCCAGGCGGCGTCGAACTGGAGCTTCCCGTGCGGCGAGGCGGCCACGTGCATCAACACGCCGGGCTCGTACGAGTGCCGCTGCCCCGCCGGCTTCTCGGGGAAGCCCCTCGAGAAGTGCACGGACGTGAACGAGTGCGGGCTGGCCTCCACCTGCGGCGAGAACGCCAAGTGCATGAACGTCCCGGGCTCGTACAAGTGCTACTGCCCGCGCGGCTTCGAGGGCGACGGCGACGTGGCCTGCAGCAGTTAGTAGTCCCGTCCTCCTTCCTCTCTCGACGACGCCCTTGCGACGCCTCAGGACCCCCGCCTTGGACCTTGCTTTCCCTCTCCTTCGTCTCCTCTCTGGGGCAGGATCCTTCGCCATCCTCCTCCTCCGCCTCCTCCCTCCGGGGGCGCTGGAGGAACCACTTTAACATCTTCAAGTGTTTGTGAAAAGAGGAATGAGAAGGAAGCCTCTCCTTGCGAGCGCCTTGAGGATTCGAGCCTTTCTCCTTCTTGTATTTAGATTTTTTTCTGCATTTTCTATCGTTTATCGACCTGTGTATTTTTCGCTTTTCTTTCTGAACTCCAGAAACCCGTGTTTACTTGCGCTTAATTACAAGACGTTATGCAACTTGCCCGACTTTCTGTCTTTGACCAACAGCTTGGACTCGCTCTACAAGCACAAGGAAAAAAAATAACTGGACTTGAGAGTTATTGGTTCAGCAAATATTTCCTTTGACGACTTTTACTCATTCGATGACTTTATTTTTATGGCACGGTATATATAGCCATGTACATATATATATATATATATATATATATATATATATATATATATATATATATATATATATATATATGTATATATATATATATATATATATATATATATATAATATATTATATATATTATATATATATATGTATATATATATATAATATATATATATATATATATATATATATATATATATATATATATATATATATATATATATATGTATATATAATATATATATATATATATATATATATATATATATATATATATATATATATATATGTATGTATGTATGTAAAGTGACGCATTAGTTGACGTGACCGGGGAAGAGACACCGCCTTTAATGAGAAATGACTATGAACGAGAACTCGGCTCATTCCCCAGCCTCTTGCCAAGACCTGTCAGCCCCCGACCCTCGACTCTCCCGCTGGACACGCAGGATGACAGATGACACGCGATGACACCCGTCCGAGTCGCTGTTGCCTTCGGGTGAGCAGCGTGACGAAAAAAGGACTTCCGAGGCGTACCTTTGCTCTTACTTCTGTTTGTTTTAAGATCTTTCTTTGTTACGCGTTGTGTTAGATTCTTTTGGATGTGAATGGCGTGTAGTGTTTTTTCCTTTGTATGTTCTGTATGTGTTGTTTCGTAGTATTTATTCTCCGCTATTGTATTGTACTTGGACGTTCGTGTGTGTGCGTGTTAGTTGTTGTATATCTTAATGTAAATGTACTGTATCTTGTATCTACAGCATGCTATGTACTTCCAGTATTCAAAAGTATTTTTTATTATTATTTATTCATTCTTTTATTATTACTTTTGTTTGTCTTCTGTAAATTCACTGTATCCTCAGCTCTGTAAAGAATATTGTATCTGACTGTACAAACTGACGTTTCAAAGACCATTCTTTTTGTATATGTATTTATTGGTATATATATTTAGGTATTCTAGTTGCATTGTATAGATATTGTATTTCGTAAATTATTATATGTTTGTTGTTTTTAATGTTAAGGTTATAATTTCTTTTTTTGTCAGGATACCGAAATTGGGTCGCCATATTTTTATGCACTTTATTGACGAATTAACACCGAAATCACACCAATTAACCAGTGGAATTATCGGACTAATATTTATTTTGTCAATTACACTTTAACAATAACAATATTCAAACACGGTGGTATTAACATCGCATAGCGTACGTATTGGGTTAGATTTAGACTGTTAACTTGGCTTTGCTGAATTTAACTCCCAGTCAACAGCTGTTTTTGTCACGTGGGATACGAACCTACAGTGTCTTTAGTGGGGTAGTCAAGTTTATTTGCTTTGTCTGCTGTGACTCAGTGTTCAAGTGGTTTAATGCTCAAGGGTGTAATATGCTGCACTTTGCATTCTTACAGGATGAAAAAAAAATGGTGATAATGATAGTGAATGAAAATAGATAGCGAGGGTGATGATAATAGTGAATGAAAATAGATAGCGAGAGAGAAGTGACCTTTGTCGAAAATGCGAGAGGAATTCAGTATTTGTTTCCTTTTTATTGTTTTGATTGATGATAATATCATTGCTGATATCAC
>NW_020871780.1:286132-293632 GCF_003789085.1 Penaeus vannamei
TTTCTGTGTTCTTAATGTTGCATGTTCTGCTTTATAACATGAACAAGATTAACATTGCTAGACAACAAACTGTAGTGAGTATGATGTTCTCCAGTTTACCATATTGACAAAAAACAATTAACTGCATGAACAAAATAAGCTGAACTAACAAACTAACCACCCAAAGCTAAGCCCTTAGATGTCCCCCTAACCACCGTTGCCATAACCGACCGAACTAACCAACCTCTCGTCTCGCCGCCCCTCGTTGCATGCGCAGATATTAACGAGTGCCTTGGCTACCCGTTCCCTTGCGGTAAGAACGCCAAGTGCACCAACACGCGGGGGAATTACACCTGCACGTGCCCCGAGCCCCTTGGCGGCAACCCCGAAGTGGAGTGTGGTTAGTATGAAGTCTCCGACGCGAGCGAAGTGTTGGTAAAACTGCTCGACGCTTCTAACGCCTGTCTAGAGTCTAATGGGTGGACTGGTCGAGATGATCTAAATAGATGAGATAACTTGGATGAATAGGCTGATGGTTGTGTGATATTTCTTGTTTTGGAAATCGTTTTCCCTCCCCTGGCTTGGAGAAGGAGGAAATCAGTGAAGTTGATAAATAAGTAGCACGTAGACGCTAGCGATTCCAAAACTGATAAGTCAAGTGCAATAGACTGTCCTTCGGTGAGAATGACCGCTAATTTCACCCTTTCCTCCCCCCCCCCTCCCCCCGCCCCCGCAGACGTGGACGAGTGCCGGCGGCCCGGGACGTGCGGGCTGGGCGCCGTCTGCACCAACACCCTGGGCTCGTTCTCCTGCTCGTGCCCGCCCAACACGGTGGCCGACCCCGACCCCTTCACGCAGTGCCTGGACATCATGAAGTGCGCGGACGACAACGACTGCCCCGGCAACGCGCTCTGCCTCGCCAACCAGTGCATGTGTCCGGAGCCCAACATCGGCGACGACTGCAGGCGTAAGTAGTGCGGGCTCAGAGGGTCTCGGCAAGCAGGGCGCAGAGCTGATGGCTTGCGACGCCTCGTTGCCAGTGTTATTTGGCTGATTCTAATCGTCCTGTGTGTTATCTTTCTCATGTTTTTTTTTTTCTGTGAATTTGCTCTTCCTGACGTGGCCTTGCCTCCCCGCAGACCCGTGCGAGGACGTGCGCTGCGGCCCCAACGCCGAGTGCAAACTGATCAACGGGCAGCCCAAGTGCCTGTGCGCGCAGGGCTACTCCGGCAACCCCATCGGCGTGTTCGGCTGCACGGACGTGAACGAGTGCGTGAACAACCCGTGCGGCAAGGGCGCGGTGTGCAGGAACGAGCCAGGCAAGTTCACGTGCGAGTGCCCGTCAGGCTTCGAGGGCGACGCGGCCCGCGAGGGCTGCATCGCCGTCAAGAGCCCGGACTGCAGCGTCTCCAGCCCATGCCCGACGGGGGAGCAGTGTGTCGAGGACAAGACCCTCGGTTCTAACGTGTGCGTGTGCCAGCGAGGCTACGTGCGCGACCCTCAGACAGGTAGCTGCCGCGACATCAACGAGTGCCTGGAGACCGTGGGCGGCAAGCTTGCCTGCGGCCTCAACGCCAACTGCAAGAACCTGCCCGGGTCCTACGACTGCCAGTGCCCGCCCGGCTTCGTCGGAAACCCCTTCAGCCTCTGCGAAAGTAAGTAGTCAGCGTCTCAGGTATTTTCATAGGGTCTGTAAATTAACCTGTTTTGACTTTTGTGTACTGATGTGAGACCTTTAGCATTCTTTCCTCCAAAATGCAACACTTGCTAAAGGGTGTGTTCCTCCCCTAGAGTGCAACACCCTGGAGTGCACGTGCCTTCCCCCGTACCGCATCGTGGACGGAATCTGCGTGCTGGCCAACTGCTCCCTGGGCAACAGGTGTCCCGCGGGAGCCGAGTGCGTCACCATCCAGGGCGGCCTCAGCTACTGCGCCTGCCCCGCCGGGTACACCACCCTCCCTGACGGATCTTGCCAGGACGTCGACGAGTGCGTGGCGCGCCTCCCCAACGGGCGCCTGCCATGCGGTCCCGGCGCCGAATGTTACAACCAGGTGGGCGGCTTCGAGTGTCGCTGCCCGCCCGACTCCTCGGGAGACGCCTACACCACGGGCTGCTCGAAGGCCCAGGAGAAGTGTTCGAGCGACTCCGACTGCCTCGTGAACGAGCGCTGCGTCCAGCCTGGAAAGTGCGTGTGCCCGCCGCCCTATTTCGTCGACAACCAAGACAACAACAGGTGCAAGAGCCCGTGCGAAGCCTTCTCGTGTGGCATCAACAGCAAGTGCACACCCACGGACCCCCCTCAGTGCATGTGCCAGCCCGGCTTCGTCAACAGAGGCCCCGCCGGCTGCGTGGACATCGACGAGTGCCGCGAAAACCCCTGCGGCCAGGGCGCCATCTGCATCAACGAGATCGGCACCTTCAAGTGTGAGTGTCCCCCTGGCACCGAGGGCGACCCCTTCATCGGCACATGCAACCGAAGGGAGGAGGTCGAGTGCCGCTCCGACGACGACTGCCCCGGCGACCTCGCCTGCACTGACTCCGGCGAGTGCGTGAACCCGTGCGACGCCCTGCCCTGCGGCTCGAACGCCTACTGCGAGGCCGAGGACCACGCCGCCTGGTGCCGCTGCCACCCCGGCTACGCGGAGGGCCCCAACGGCGACTGCATCTCCATGTGCGAGGGCTTCCTGTGCGGCCCCAACTCGAACTGCATCGTGGCGAGCGACGGCCCCACCTGCAAGTGCGAGGCGGGCTTCAACGGCAACCCGTTCCCCGGCGGCCACTGCCTGCCCGACCAGTGCTCGGCCGCCAACCCGTGCCAGCACCCGCAGGTGTGCGTCAACGGCCGCTGCAAGGAGCGCTGCGAGGGCGTCGTCTGCGGCGTCGGCGCCAAGTGTGACAAGAACACCAACAAGTGCGTCTGCCTGCCCTTCTTCCTCGGCGATCCTGACCTGCTCTGCGTGCCTCGTAAGTGATGCTTGTGTTCTGCTGCGGGCGTGGGATGTTGCTTGCAAACTGAGAGGGAAGAAGCGAAATCATATACACACACACACACACATATATATTTATATAGTATATATATATATATATATATATATATATATATATATATGTGTGTGTGTTGTGTGTGTGTGTGTGTGTGTGTGTGTGTGTGTGCGCGTGTGTGCGTGTGCGTGTGTACACACACAGACACATGTATATATATGTGTGTATGTGTATACATATGTATATATATATATATATATATATATATATATATATATATGTGTGTGTGTGTGTGTGTGTGTGTGTGTGTGCGTGTGTGTGTGTGTGTGTGTGTATGTGTGTGTGTTTGTTTGCGTTTGTTTTTGTGTTTGTATGTGTATGTGTGTGTGTGTGTGTGTATAGATAGAATATAGGTATGTAATATGTATATATATTTTTATACACGCGCGCGCGCGTCCATACTGAGAATGCATGTCTGTGTTACCGGTCGTTCTGACGAGCCTTTCCCCGCAGCGATCACGCCGCCCCTGTGCACGCCCGGCTGCGGCGCCAACGCCCACTGCGAGTACGGCGAGCCCAACAGGTGCGTGTGCAACACCGGCTACAGCGGCAACCCGTACGCGTCGTGCGCCTCCGAGGACCAGAAGGCCGACTGCGCCACCACGCGCTGCGGCACCAGCGCCGAGTGCCGCCAGGGCGTGAACCGCGTCGACTGCGTGTGCCCCGTCGGCTACCAGGGCAACCCCTACGTGGAGTGCGTCGACGTCGACGAGTGCATCGGCAGCGCATGCGGCATGAACGCCGTCTGCCTCAACACCCCCGGGAGCTTCGACTGCCGCTGCCAGGCAGACTTCTCCGGCAACCCCTTCCAGATGTGCATGCCGGACACGGTCGGCTCCGAGTCGTGTCTGGAGAACCCCGCCGCCTGCCCCGACTCGCCCTGCGCCACCGTCGTGTGCGGCCCCAACGCCCTCTGCACCGACGGCACCTGCACGTGTCTTCAAGGATTCAAGGGCGACCCTTCCAATCTCAGCGAAGGATGCCAGCCTGCAGGATGCCAAAACGATCTCTTCTGCGCTGACAACGAGATCTGCTTCTCCAGCGGCGGACGCCGTACCTGCGTCGACGCCTGTAACAAGGTTGAGTGTGGCCCCAATGCATTCTGTGTTGCACAGGCCCACCGCTCAGCCTGCCTGTGCAAGGACAGCTATAAGGGTAACCCTAACGACCTCACTGCAGGCTGCCAGCCTGAGGACCGTGAGAGCAAGTGCACCACCGACAGCGACTGCAGCCCCGGCCAGGTGTGCCAGGTGGACGCCCAGGGCCTCAAGGCCTGCGTCGACCCCTGCTTCTCCTACACCTGCGGTCAGAATGAGATTTGTTACAGCCAGGCTGGACGCCCTCTCTGCCGCTGCGATGAGGGCTACCTGCGCAACCCCTCAACCAAACAATGCCAGAGTAAGTACTGTTAACTGATTTGATTCGATTGCATCAGTGATACACAGCCAGGGTCACGTGGCACCGATGTAACCAAACTAACATCCTTTCTGTTTCTCCGCAGAGCCCAACGTTCCCGACTGCCAAGACGACCGCCAGTGCCCGCTCTCTGATGCTTGTCGGCCCGACCAGCTGGGCGTCCTCAAGTGCGTGGGCGTCTGCCAGGACTTCAACTGCCCTCTCCACTCCTCCTGCTTCGCCGTCAACCACCGTGGTCAGTGCCAGTGCGACCGAGGCTTCACGGGCAACCCCAACGACCGCAGCGGGTGCCGTCCCTTGCCCCGTGACGAGTGCCAGTCCGACGCTCAGTGCTCGGAGACCGAGAAGTGTGAGACGCGAGGCAATGTTCGCAAGTGTATGTCTGTGTGCGAAACCACTCGCTGCGGGCCCAACGCCGTGTGCGTTGCCAACAACCACGCCGCGCAGTGCCAGTGCCCGCCAGGTCTGTTTGCAGGCGACCCCAATGACCCTGTCAAGGGCTGCTCCTCTGTCAGTTGCATCATCAATGAGGACTGCCCCACAGACAAGGCTTGCAACAGACTGGACTTCACTTGCTTTGATGTCTGCTACGATGCTTGCGGCGACAATGCCATCTGTCTTGCCGAGAACCATCGCTACAACTGCAAGTGTCCTCCGGGCTCGCGGCCAAACCCGTCTGCCGAGATCGAGTGCGTGGCCGTGAACCTGTGCGACCCTAACCCCTGCCACACCTCTGCCACCTGCTCACCCGTCGGAGGGAACTACCAGTGCTCCTGCCCCGTCGGAATGGTCGGCGATCCGTACACAACCGGCTGCCACCCCAAGGGCATGTGTCCCAGCGGGAATGATGACTGCCCGCTGGACAGCGTCTGCATCAATGGCCGATGCGCCTCTCCTTGCGACCGAGCCTGTGGACCCAATGCCCAATGCAACGTCGTCAACAGGAAGCCCATCTGCACCTGCCCAACGGGATTCGTCCCCAATCCGACCCCAGACAAGGGATGCACCCGCCTGACATCCTCGTGCAACAATGATGCACAGTGCCAAGGAGGCGTGTGCCTGGATGGACAGTGCAAGGTAGTGTGCCGAGACAACAGCGAATGTGCCCAAGGAGAAAGGTGCTACAACAACATGTGCATGGTGCCCTGCGTCTCGTCTTCACAGTGCCCCACCAACCAGGCATGTATTTCTGGCGTGTGTCTCCTTGGTTGCCGCGGAAACACCGATTGTCCAACAGCGAATGCCTGCGTCAACAACAAATGTGATGACCCGTGCTCCAGGCCGAACGTGTGTGGCCCTAACGCTCAGTGCAGTGTGCTGAACCACTTGGCACAGTGCCAGTGTCCTTCAGGATTCATTCCAACACCAACACCACAACAAGGATGCGTCCGTGTGTCTGACACGTGTGCCACCATCAGTGAATGTGGTCCAAGCACTGTGTGTGATTTCGGCCTCTGCAAGCCCGTGTGCCAGCAGAGCAAGGAGTGTGCGCAGGGTGAGAGCTGCACCGCAGGAATGTGCCACAAGGTTTGCTTTGGTGACGGCAACTGCCTGCAGGGAGAGGTCTGCATTGAAGGTGCATGCGTGGGCGGCTGCCGAGGCAACAGCGACTGTCGGGTCAATGAGGTGTGCCTCTCCAAGAAGTGCATGTGCGCCAAGGGGTACCTACCGGGCCCCAGCGGCTGTGTCGACGTCGACGAGTGCCAGGACAGGCCATGCCACCCGAGTGCCTCCTGTGTCAACGTGCCAGGCTCCTACAAATGCACATGTCCCGCCAGCACCGTGGGCGATCCTTACCAAGCGCCGGGCTGCACCACGCCCAACGAATGTACCAACGACGCCCAGTGTAATGGAGACCAAGCGTGTGAAAAGAACGGCGACGGCATCTTAAAGTGTGTGGCGCCCTGCGCATCGGCCGTGTGCGGTTCCAACGCCCGCTGCAAGGTGGTCAACCGTAAGCCAGTGTGCGAGTGCGAGGCCGGCCACTTCGGCGACCCCAATGACCTCTCCGTCGGCTGCGTCAAGGGAGACTGCATCGTCAACGACGACTGTGCTTCCAACAAACTGTGCGACCTCCTCAGCTATAAGTGTATCAGTAAGTATCATGTATTAGTATATCAGGAAGTACCTTTGCAGAGACCTATTGCTGATTTTTTTTATAGTTTATAATTACGAGAATACTCACTCATTATTTCTTTCCTTGCCTTCTGCAGACCCGTGTGACAGTGTGAACTGTGGCTTCGGACGGTGCCAGGCGGTAGACCACGCTGCCGTGTGCTACTGCGAGCGAGGCTTCCAGACAGACTCCTCCGGAGGCTGCGTGGATGTGGACGAATGCCGTGACACCCCGTGCCACCGCACCGGCCTCTGCCGCAACACCCTGGGCAGCTACTCGTGCGTGTGTCCGGAGGGCCAGGTGGGCGACCCCGTGATGACGGGCTGCCGCAACCCCGGAGACTGCCTCGACGACAGCGAGTGCCCTAACGCCGCCGCCTGTTTCCAGACCAAGTGCCGCAACCCGTGCGAAATCCCGGGTGCCTGCGGCGTCGGCGCGCAGTGCCAGACGGTCAACCACAAGGCCGTCTGTTCCTGCCCTCCCCGCACCACCGGCGACCCCTTGTCCAGCTGCGTCGCCCTCGAGTGCCTCGGCCACAACGAGTGCCCGGCTGACAAGTCGTGCGTGAACAACAAGTGCGTGAACCCGTGCTCCATCCCCGGCGTGTGCGGCAAGAACTCCGAGTGCGTCGCGCGCGCTCACCTGCACCAGTGCTTCTGCAAGCCAGGCTTCACCGGCGACGCCACTCTCGGCTGCACGGACATCACCTACTGCCAGGTGGAGACGGACTGCCCCGCCGGCGAGCAGTGCAATGGCGGCGTCTGCCTGCGTAAGTTTCTTGTCTTTCTTTTGATTTAGGTCCATCGATAAATCAAAGCTGAATTTCTTTTTGCATGCGTGGAAATGCCATGATCGATAGCAATAAGAAAAGGATGCTTTAAATTATCTGTATCTCTAAGCTAACCGTATACCCGTGCCCCCCCTCCCCCCTCAGCCCGTTGTACCAG
>NW_020871780.1:298632-321132 GCF_003789085.1 Penaeus vannamei
TCCTGCCTCATCGACCGCGACGGAAGCTACGAGTGCCGGTGCCGACGCGGGTGGAGCGGCAACCCCTACGACGAGTGCGTCCCTGGTGAGTACTGTGCCCTGGCTGCGTGGATTGGGGATTGGAGGTTGATGCTGTAGACTTGATTCGGGTTGATTGGAGTTGATTGGTTAGAAAGGCGGCAGTTGCTTGCGTGTTATTAAGGCCAGTGTTATATAGTATTATTTATTTACTGGTGTAATTTGCTTATCATTTTGTATTCCACGTATTCATCATCATTATCATCATTTATCAATATCATCATCATCACCATTATCACGATCATTATTATTTTTATTATCATCACAGTCATCATTATTATTGTTGTTATTATCATTATTATTATCGCAATCATCGCATGCTATTACAGATTAAAAAGAAGAATAATTTATTCATCTAGACATTGGCCCTAATAACCGAAGTTTACTGTTTTGGGTGAATTTGATTGGTTCATAAATTTAAGTATTTAGGAACTGCTGAAGAAATCGAAGCATGAGAAATTATATATTTTTTTTTATTAATATCATGCATTCTAGCTCCTTTCAAACCCTTTCTTTTTATTTCCTCAAAGCAAAAAAAAAAAAATCTTCATAATAATTAACGATAAATGAATTAGTATTAATAATCATAAAGCTATATTTTCCGCTCCTCCAATTTTAGCTGTTAAATGCTTCGATATCTTTCCTAAAAGCGGACATCTGTAGTGCATTCAAAGTAGAGGTTGCAAAAAAAAAAAAAAAAAAAAAAAAAAAAGTATGAATAAATATTATGATATATAGAAAAAAAAGTCCAATCTTAAAGCCAATCTTCTTTTTTTTCATTTTCTTTACCCCCCTCCCCCCTTTTTAAAAAAAATCCCCTTCTTTTTTTTCTCTTTGTTTCTTGCAAGCGACATTCGTCAGCGATGGAATTGCAACATCCTGCCTTCCTCTCGTATAGAGTTAGGAAGGATGATTATCTTTTCAGCAAGGAGAAAATAGAGGATTATTTTCTCATTCCATCGGAAAAAAAGAGGGAGAAAGACATTACGATGGATGGAAATGAGGAGAAAGAAAAAAAAAAAGTTCCGTTTTCTTTTAAAGAATTCGCATCGCTGATATGTCGCCCGTTCCCGTTTTCTCTCTTTTATTTTTTTATATTTTCCGTCCCCCCCCCTCCCTCCCCCTTTCTGTGAGTGCTCCCTGATTTCACACTCTTCGGATCCTTCGCGCCGAGACACAGGAAAAAGGGTCGTCCCTGAGTCGTCCTGTGCGGCAGTCAAACAGCTTTTCTCACTCACTCAGACACCTGTTGAACATCTGCCTTTTTGTGTCCTCGTCCCTCACTTACCACCACTACTACTACTACTACAACTACTACTACTAGTACTACTACTCCCTGTACTACTGTTGCTACCTCTACTATTTCTTGCCCCGTTTTTTGTGTCCCCGTGTTGTGTTGGTCCGCCTAACCTCTACTCCCACCCCCAAAAAATTATTTGTTTTCCTCTACCAACTCGAGACACCTAAGAACACTGTACCCCTAATTTTGCAGCCTAGCCGCATAGTATGTGTGTTGTCCGGAAATTAGTTGCCGCATATGTGTGTCATTTAACCCAAAAACATAAAAGACCAAAGGAGATTCATGTTGTTAGTTTTTACAAAATAATCCCGGTTTGTGCACATGGGTGTTAGGCCGTGTCTCAAGTTCAGGTTGAAGGTGATCTATACAGCTGTAAGTAATGATTACATGTTAGGCCGCATTAACGAGATACACAGAGTGCACACAAAAAGTATATATATAACCAGTGTAACCCATTGACAGCAAGCTCACTTGCATTGTCCTATAACTCTGAGGCGGTGGTGCATTCCGCCGCGTAACCCCTGGGCGACCGGCCCGGACGGCCGAGCCGCGCGAGCCCGCCTGCTCCCCGGCCTCCCCCGGCATACCACTGCACACCCGCCCTTCCCTCTCTCACACTAGATGTCTCAAGCGACAGGCTTGCACACAGGACTGCCCCGCCCACCAGGCAGCGCAATCAGGCAGTGATAAGTGGCACAGTGTAAAGACCTGCTGCACGAGTGGCTGCGACCGAGCGGAGACCTTTGCCCGATCGGCTATTAGAGAGCAGGTGACTCCATTACCATGCTGTGGGGCAATGACAAGGAGCCCCACCCCCGAATAGCCCCCACTGAGCTGTCCGATTGAGGTCGGCACCTCGCTTGCATAGTTGAAGCCAAGCACGAGTCCATACTGCTTGTCGTAAATTCCAGTGGCACGACCCCTGTGCGACAGGCGGGCCATAGAGTGTGTCGGGCGAACGACCGGTGCGCGAGCAAGCCACGTGCCAACAACAGTATGTGAAAAACTGGCTCTCGAGGCGTACCGCATTCGCCCGAGACAAGCAGTGTGCTACACTCCCACACAGCGCGTGCAATGCATAGCTGACGGATGCACTGCTGCTCGGTACATCTGCCCTGCTCTGCCTCCGCTAGAGGTGCATGCCGGCCACTGCGGACCCCTGCGTCACCATCTGCGTGCGTGTCCCTATCAACACGGGTGGACCGTTCCTCGGCCGTCGCCAACACGTGCTACCAATGCGTGGACCCCTGCGCCTCGCACGTCTGCCCCGGCGACACGCCATGCTACGTGGAGGACCACAAGCCACTCTGTAAATTCTGCCCGCCTGGCTTTACCGTTGACCCTGAGTTTGGATGCGTTAAAGGTAAACACTTCGCTCAGTGTTCGCGGCCATGATGCTAATATTGTATTAACCCGACTGAACGGTGATGGAGAGATAGTGGCACGTAGTTGTTGTTAGTCAGCCACGTCGACTAATGTCTGACAGAGTAGACTAATGAATATATACTCACGTACCAGTCTTGTTTGCTAATATTTCCAATTGTTTGAATTAATCAAGAGAATGTTCACTTGCAAGTCAACTCATCTAATTAACACTGCAAGTTCGATTCACAGTCTTTCTCCAAAATGAACATTCAGAATAGATACATAATACGAAAAACAAAGACCCTCAACTCTCAGTAAGTCAAAATCCACAGAGAACCTCTCAGACAAGGACTGACAAGGGACCTTAGCTCTTCATTTTATACTGTGCCAGAACATGTCACCATGAAACATTAATGGCTCTTCAGTTTTTTTTATTACCACTCTCTTATTCCATTTCCATATTTTGCAACAGACACCGATACAACCTCCCCCTCCACCCCATCCACCACCTCCCGGACGTCGTGCCGCAGTGACGCTGACTGCGGCACCACAAAACATATTTGCCTCCAAGGACAATGCACAAACCCCTGCCTGGTCGCCTGTGGGACACGCGACTGTTCCATCAGCATTGGCACTCAAAACGAAGTAAAGATCAATTGCCACGACACCTCAAAGACCACAGAACCCACTACCACACCCATTGCTGACATCGGCAAAACCCTCAGCCCCAAGGAGCCCACTCACACGGTCGGCTTCTTCACTGACAAACCCGCGACGACCGATCGCCCCCAAACACCTTTCGGATTTTCCACAACCTTTTCCTCCGTGTCTCCGGGCGTGACGCCTCCTGTCACCCCAGCCACGCCTCTGGAACCCTCTGTCACACCCCTCGCCCCTTCCTCTCACAAAACCACGCGGAGGCCGGTCAAAGGTCCCACTCGACGCCCACCCAAAATCAACACGCCCCGACCTCGACCTCCCTTCGGTGTCGAGGTCACGACCAAGCGACCTCCCATCGGTGTCAAGGTCACGACCAGGCGACCTCCTCCCTTCACAACACCTCCAACGGAGCTCCCTTTCACGCCCGCAGTTCCCGAGGAGACGCCCACACACACCACGCCCACACCGACGCGTGTAACAACACCAAGAGCTCCTCCGGTCACAGAGGACAACACCATACACCGGCCTCCCTCGACACCTAGGCCGCGCCCCTTTACACCGACCACAAAGCGCCCTAGAATAACCATCAAAAGACCTCTGTTCCCCAAGACCAGCCCTGTCCCCCCCACACAAACAGACACCCCGCACACCAACCCCCCCTTCCGCTTCACCCCCAAAACACCCGCCACCCCCGGCCCCCCGGAATCCGTCCCCACCACCACCCCCAGTTCCTCGGTGCCCAAGACGCTGGCGCCCGGCCCCAAGACGTGCACCAGCAGCGTCGAGTGCCCGAGGAACCTGGCGTGCCTCCAGAATAAGTGCACAGACCCGTGCAAGATGTCTAGTCCGTGTGGTAGCGGGTTCACGTGTCAGGTGATCAGTAACAGACTAACATGTCAGTGTCCCACGGGGCCAGCGCTAGGCTCCCGATGCCCCGAAGGTAATAATCATTTTCTCTCCCAAAATATGAGAACAAAACAAGCAGACAACCCCTTTTGTGTTGTCGTTGCTGTTTTTGTTATTTATTTTAGCTTACGCCCGCTTCCGGGTCGGCGGGAATCGTTTTCTCCCGGTGACAAATTCTCGACCAGCATCTCGAGTCTTACTAAAATGGAAAAGAAATGGCGGGACAAATAATAAAAGCCATTCTAACAATAACATCTTTCTTTTTTTTTCTTTATCATGGTCTTAACCCCCAATATTTATAGGCTCACGATGCTGGTTTAGAAAGCTGTCCGTTCTTCCTCCCTTCAGAAGCTTTTTGGAAATCTGTAGTTATTTGTAATCCCTGAACACATTGTTCGATTGGTCATATAAACAATGGCGGAGTCACTGTGAACGATACATGATCAGCTTAATTATTTGTTCTGATTTCCTCAGTTTTTTTTTTTTTTTTTCGTTTCCCCCTTTTTTAAGATCAAGTTACACGAAATAACTGTTGGTCCGCCATTGTCGGTGCATTTATTGAACAAAATTTTTCGCTTGTTCACCCCCTCTCCCTACGCTCCCCTCCCCTCCCCTCCCGAAATAACACTTATAAAGATTCCTATACAATCCCTTTTATAAATGAACACTTTACCCTGTATTATATGGTGTTGTGTGCGCGTGTGGTATTACTTGTGTGGTTCTATTGTTTGTTGTGTGGTAATTGTGTGGTTCTATCGGCCTTCTGAGTGTCCTGCTTCTCGGACGTTTTCTTCTACCCATTTTTCTAACTCGTTTTCCTTGGCCTCGGACGAAAGGGGAAACTGCACTAAAAAATAAGAACGGTGCTTCCCACTCTTCAATTCGAAAGTGCTTGGTGTACTGTTGTCCTAACCTTATTGTAATCTGTCCTTGCTATCTAATATTAGCCATTATTTTTTTTTCTCATGAATATGCTGCGCTTTTTGTCTGAAATGCTTTATTAACCCAAGTGAAGGATGGAAAGTGCTTCACCCACGCAAGGAAAAGTCTCTAGGCTTTTTGTCTCGAAAATCTGAGATGTAATGCCTTGATTGTGCTCTAACACGTATGAAACACGCCTGAACTGAGATTGTTTTTGTTTTTGTTTTTTTCTTTATTTGTTTTAACCACTGTATTGTTCGTCCTGTGTGCTTTGATGTGTACCACTTATAACAAAAAAAAAAAAAAAAAAAATCTGGTTGTGATGTTCCCATTAACACATGCGCGAGTTTTTTTTTGTTTTTCTTTTGCATGCGTTTGTTTGTTCGTTTTAGTGATCGCCCAGCATGCAGTTGTGGATGTTGCATTGTGTGCTTGCATTAACTGCATTGTGTTTGTGCATTTTGTTTGTGTCTTGTGCATTTTGTTTTTGTTATGTTTTGTTGTTAACCAATTGTGTCTCTTACAGGGCAAACTGATATATACATGAAGAGAAATATACCCGTTCCATTTCAGGAAAGAAATACATAACATTTATTAATTTGCAACATGCATCAAACAACAAATAACATAGATTATATATTCACATCCCTGACGAAAAATTACTGATATCTCATTAACAATTTACTCATAGACTGAATGATTAATTTACCAAAGATTAATTGACGGAATATCTACTCACCAATTATTAACTCATATTTTTTGTGTGCATTTAATGGATTGATCTCAAGTCGTTCATTCCCCCCCCAGACCTCAGGATTTTTTTAGTCGTTCCCGTTGAAAAGGAACGTGCAAAAACGGCGGATGGAAAACAAAATTATCCTCCCATTCATGTTTTTCTATTTTATTTTTCACTTTTTTTTTCACCTTAAAAGATATGTTTATATGTGTATGAATATATGATTTTAGTTTAGTTATTTTGTGCTGGATATAGAATACGGATTGGCAATGGAAGCAAGATAGTTGAACTCGAGGATGACCGATATTATTCTTCCTCTCCCATCTAACCGTCATTTCTATATAAATAGATAAAAAAAAAGATGAAGAAAGAGACCAAAAAAAAATGAAGAAAGAGACCCAACAAAATTATCTTGCTTTTATCGAAGTCCGTCCTCCGCTGCCCCGCGCGCCACCGAGCAGATCTAAACCATTCTCTCTCCCTCGCGCCTTGCAACGCGTAGCAATCGGATGCCGAGACGACTCCGAGTGCCCGACCAACCAGGCGTGCATCAACGAGAAGTGCCTCAACCCCTGCGTGGCTCGCAACCCGTGCAGTGCCAAGGAGGATTGCAAGGTGCAGAACCAGAGGGCCACGTGTGTTGCAGGTGAGTGCGAGGGGCCAGAGGAGGGTATGGGGGAAGGAGGGAAGGATGGGTATGGGAAGGGGGAGGGTATGGGGAGGGAGGGAGGGGGAAGGGGAAGGGAAGGGAGGGAAAGCAAAGGTGATGGGAATAGAAGGGTAAAAGGAGGGGAGGGAAGGAGGGTGGGCACACCCGGAAACGGAGGGAGGAGGGTACAGGAGGGAAGAAGGATGTGAACAAATTTACACTATTATCAGGCTTTAAATCAAGATATTTCAACATAGGAAATTGAATTGTTTCAAAAATGTTCACATGTTTCCCCTTCTTTTAAAAGGTGATTTTTTTTTATTTCCTTCTTATTACACCTTCCATTTATTTCCCTTTATTTCTTCACTTCAGATCTTATATATTTGTAAATATATATATTTTTTTCGAATGGGAATACGTTTGTGGTCCTTCTTTTGTTCTTATTATGGTGGTTTTTTGTTATTGTTTTTTTCCGTTTATCATGTTTTTTTGGTAATGGCATTTTCCTATTTCTCCTCTCTGTCATGTTTTATTTCTCAATTCTTCGCATCGAAAAAAAATGTTTCAAAGGAGAAGAAAAACAATTATATGTTTTTTTCTCCCTTTTGTAAATAAAAAAAGCGCTGGTTTTTACCCCGCCAGTTCACCCACAGCTGATTCTAAGACACCCATTCCCCCTCTCGAACACCTTAAGGAACAGTCATTGTACAAAATGATAAAAAGAAGAACGAAAAATTATTGAAGGATATATCTCTCTCTTCCAAACCCCCTTTCCTACTCCTTTTATCCTCCCACACCCACCTCCTATTTTCCTCCCTTCTCCCCTTTCCCCCATTTCCTTCCCATCTCCTATTATCCTCCCTTCTCCCCTTTCCCCCATTTCCTCCCACCCCGCCCACGACCCCGCCCACAGTCGGCTGTCGCAGCAACACGGACTGCCCCAGCAACGAGGCGTGCGTGAACCGAGCGTGCGTCTCCCCGTGTGAAGTCAGCGACCCTTGCGTGTTCAGCGAGCGATGCGAAGTCAGAGATCACATCCCCTTCTGCATCTCAGGTAGCTCGCCCCTTACCTTACCTCACCTCACCTGCCCATAACCCCCATACCCCCCTCCCTCCCCCCCCCATATCCCTGTCCCCACGGCCCCTGTGAGGCATCCGTCCCCATACCGCCACCTCCAGAAATTCCCCCCCCCTTTTTTTTTATCCCCCTTTCCTCCTATTCTCTTCCTCTCCCCTTCATCCGTCCCTGATAGAGAATTCCCCTTCTTATCCCCCTCCTGTTGTCCCCCCCACCCCCCCCCTCCCCCACCCCACGTCCCCGGTAAGACTGACGTAACTGACAGTGTCCTCCTGGCCTGACGCGAGATTCCCGTGCGACTCTCATTAATTCCGCATATAATCCGAGCGCGATTATAGAGTATTGTTTGCATAACCCGTAATTACTATTAACTCCTCCCTAATTGCCGTAGACGACGTTGCTCAATTAAATGTTTCTTATCGCTGCCACATCAAGGCCAAAGCTTGAAGATGGTGCAGTGAAATCTCCTTTTTTTATCGAAAGTAACTGGATATCCGTAATGAAAAAGAAATTTATACACTAACTGATTAACCAGCAAAAAAAAAAAAAAAAAAAAAATCGCCTACTTTACTCTTAACCGTAATTTCTAATCTCAACTTCTAATCTCAGCTTCCTCTTCTCAGTTAAAGATCCCTTTCATTTCCCGATGAGATCTTGATCGATGCTAACTCTCCCAGCATCATGAACTTGACTCCTTGCTCTGCCTCTGGGATGTGCATGTGGTTTCTCTCTGCCGTTCTACCTTAGCCTTTTATTTCCTTTTGCTTGCATGCATTTCCTCCTGATGGTAAGTCGCTCTTGAAGCACATTTCCTCGACCTCAATATGTGACGATGACTTAGTGTTCATCCCTTGGAACGACGCCTTGAGCTTTTAGAGATAGTTTTTTTGAACAAGTGATTGTACTGAGACTGATGCTTAAACCTGCTGCGAATTCCGAATCACAGGGAACGAGGGAGTTTTCGACGTCGAGCAGTTGTTGGCTACTTTTGGCATTTTAAGAGGGGAAAATTCCCAAAATTCTTGAGCATTTGTTGGCTGGATTCCATGATTCTTTGGCCACTTTTTGGCTAGACTTCATCTCTGTGGTTCGCTAGCATTCGCAGTGGGCTCTAGACGACGCGCATATGCAACATAGAATTAACAGCAGGACGCAAGCCTCTGTCCTTTCGCGGAAACGCTGGGTTGCTTAACAGCCCGACGTTTCGAACCTTCAAGTCTTCTCTCTGCAACCTCAAATAATGATAGCAAGTCAGGATCCATGATTCTGAAGAAGAAAAATGAACGAGTTATCAGTCAGAATCCATGACAGTTTTAGTTCTGTCACGAGAGACCGTCATGAGAGAGACTTGAAGGAAGGACAGAGGACGCCTGACTTGAGCTGCTTGACGCTTGTGCCGAACAGACTTCGAGTGCCGACGAGACGCGGACTGCCCGTGGAACGAGGCTTGCTTCTCGGGGCACTGTATGAACCCCTGCATCATGACGGAGGCGTGTGGCCTGGGCGCCGACTGCCGCCCGCTGCTGCACCGCCCGCGCTGCTCTTGCCCCCCGGGCTACACGGGCGACCCCAAAGTTCGGTGCACGCCCACCACAACGCCCAAAACGCCCACAGGTAACAGTGCCACCGGCGCTCACACCACCACACCACACAGTAGGATCGCGACAAGGCAGTTACACCTGATAGACTTGGGGATTGATCCTTATTTCCTTTCGAGTTGGAAATAAAGCGCTGAAGTCACGAGGGAATAGATATCCACACATTCAAATTCGGAGCAAAACGTAACGTATTTACACAGCCTTTAAAAACCAGCTCTCTCTCCCAATCTACACTCCCATCCCGGAATAGCCATACCACTTGTGAAACTAGACCAAAATACCATATGCACAGGACTCAGAACTCAGCTTTACAATTTACACTCGCATTCCCCAACAGCAGGCATTCCTTTCTTAGCAGCATTGTAGAGACAGACGACCTCCACGCACCCTTAGACCCAGCAGACCGCAGAAGTAAAGCTTTAGCACTTTGACAGCTTATTAACTGACTTGACTTAAGCCCCTTGATGTCACCCTCGACTGACTTCTCTCCCCTTTTACGATTTTATCTAGACTTCCTACTTTAAGGTTTACTATTACTGTTCTCGATTGATGTCAGGTGATGTATTTTCACTTTTGTTTCTTGTTTTTTTCGGGAAAAAAATAAAAAGAGGTTTTGAAATATTGTATTTAGATTTAACTCTATGAACACTTCAGCACACAAAAAATCATGAAATACGTACATACACTTTCCAAAAAGCACACGCATGACGAATCTTGACAATTGGCTATTACAGAATGTAACTGCCAGTCCAACAGTGACTGCCCCGCCCCCTTCACCTGTGACGGTTGTACCTGCAAGCCACGTAAGTACCATTTACGTCCTCTGTCTGTCTGTCTGTCTTCCTAGTTGCATGTCTGTCCAAAAGACATTACTCGTCCGTGTCTTGTTCCTCTGTCTGTTTTATTTCTTTGGTCTGTGTGTGTTTCTATGTGTGTATGATTGAATCTCTTGATCTCTCTGTGTTTGTTTGTTTTTTGGTGTTTTCCCTGTGGGACGTATCAACCATTATTAATTTTCTTTCTATTTTTTTTTTTTTTTAATGAAGGTTTGGTCTTCCTTGTTATATTTTTTTTTCTAACTCTGATCTTTTCAGTTATTTATAGATGTGTGATTGTGAATATTTCTTAATGGTATTTGGGTGCTAATTTCAGTGGATCTTTATTTCCATGCTAGTATTTTTTTTCAGTTATATAATTTTGGTAAATGGATTTATGATTTTATAATGCAGTAGGATTAACTAAAAAAAACATATCAGTTATCAATATCATAACACTGGTTTTATTCAATTATTAATTAACTAACATTTCAATTATGTCTTCGTAATAATTTCAAAACGCATCAGTCATATGTAAATATTTTTTTTCATAATCTAACGCATTTTCACTCAAAGACCTTACAAATGGCTGTCTTTTTCTGATATAACATTTTTTTTTTTTTTTTTCTTACAACTTTCTTCTCCTTCGTCATCACCCGGTGTTGCTGGTGGCGCTGCTTCCTCCACAACTTTGTAAGTTGATAACCTCTTGTTTATGAGGTTGTGGGAGAGAATTTTAACAGTCATAATACCATGTTGATTTAGTGCTTTTTGTTTCTTTTCATGAGTTTTATATTTTTTCTGTTTTATATGATAACCCCGTCGCATTTTTTTTTGTAATTTGACTTCCCATTTTCGTGCATCTTCCGTTTTCTATTGCATACTAACCGTTTTCGTTCCTTTCTTCCCGTTTTCTTTCATGTAGAAATCTCGGACGCAGTGGGTTGCAATCCCCCTTGCCAAGGCGACGAGGAGTGCGACGAGGCGGAGCTCATCTGCAAGCCAGGTAAGTCGCGACCTCGTCTTGCGTTTGACCCAGGATGACCTGGCGTCGATTTCCACTCAGTCAACCCACCTCGCCCTCATCTGCTGTGAGTAGGAGCCGCCGACGTCGAGACTTCCAAGCAGAAGTTCCTCCCGACGTCTGGGCTTCCATCTCCGGCGGATGAGGGCGTGGCTTGGTTGCTGACGTCATCGTTAGGGCTCATGTATCAGCCATTTGTTTAAATTCCTGTGAACGAATCCTTTAACTGCTACTACTATACTGCTCGCTGTATGTTGGGCATCGGATGGTGTGTGGTTCGGCCTGCTGGTTCCCGCGTGGCTTTCAATGCGCAGAGAATGTGACTAACCGCATCGTGCCAGACCTTAGCGAATGTCATAGTCAACCTAACTAACTGACCCCCCCCCCCTGATCCCCATCCTCGAAAACCATAACCTCCTCAATCCTGAAAGGGGTAACCCTAGGATAACGCGTAGGATTAGGAAGAGGCCGCTGTATTAAAGAGCGAGAGGGTTGGACTGCAGTGTCCTCTCGCCGCATTAACCTAATCCTCGAATGATTAGAGAAAAAAAATCCAAGCCAGCATCACCAATCGGCTTGGAGCTAACCCCGCATGATGAATGCAACGCTTCGAGGCTGCAGCATGTGCGTGCGTGCGTGCGCTTGTAACCAACAGCTGCCCTGCGTGAGTATTACACACCTGGCTCGCGTGACGTCACGTTGTATCTGGCCGTGTGTGTGTGTGGTGTGTGTGTGTGTGTGTGTGTGTGTGTGTGTGTGTGTGTGTGTGTGTGTGTGAGAGAGAGAGAGAGAGAGAGAGAGAGATTATAGAAATTGTGACGTCACGAGCTTTGCTGGCACCAAACCGGCAGCTGACAACTGAAGCTTCTTGGGTCTGCGCTGTCAGAACGCAGCTTGCACACTGTCTGTCCTCAAAAAGTGTTCGTGAATGCCGTTGCTTGTGTTGCACTAACCCAACGATCATCTGTGGGAGGATCCATACCATATCTTTGGCTTTTTCATCATTCAGATTTATTCATTCATATCCAAGGGACCAAGATATGGATGGATGCTTTACCTGTGTACCTTGAGGAATTTGATTCACTGGTATACCTGCACCCACGCGGATGACGCATGCGTAAATGTGTAGTTACATGATGTTTGTGCCTTTGTGCTTCCCTGTGCCTGTCTTGCCGTTGCTTGCATTGTCTATAATTCCATTACTTGCATTAGCCATTAAGCCTTAAGTAAAGCTCTCTGTAACAAAGCCTTTTTTTGCACTGACATTTTTCTTGATTGATTTTAATTGTTCTTCGTTGTTGTTCAGCGAGCAACTCTGTTTTGTAAGTAGCTTTTAAGTACAGTTCTTCTGTACAGCACTGGCTGTTGACTGTTCTTCCCACCTTTTTTTAAATATGTGCAGCATATTTGTTATTTTTGTTTACATTTCGAACGCCCGCGAAAATTTCCCGACATAAACGCTTCGTCACTCCGCCAATTTCGTGCGGAGTGAGGCCATAATCGAATAATTTTTAGCATGTATGAGTATTGCTTGAGAATGATGAATGCTTTTTCACTTTGTGCAGCATGTAAGCGGCCCAGTATTTCTTTTGATGTATTTTTGTTTTGTTGAGACTAACCTTCCCTGCCTTATCCTTTTTTTTTTTAAGTCTGTGTCTCATTTCCCTCCCTGCCTCCCCCCTTTTTTACGCTCCGGATGATTTAGTCTCCCCTCCCTTTCCCTTTGAGCTGAGGGTCCTTCTCGACTTGAGGTCTACTTTTTATTTATAGATTGTTAGTGTTCTCCTCCCCCTCCCCAGCTCTAGACTCTTTTTTTTTTTTAATTCTTAAGTTCTCCCTTCCCGTCCCCTTGTTTTCTATGATCCAGTCTGCTTCGTAATTTCCTCCTCCCGTTTTCTATAAATTCCTGCCTACTAATTTCACCTCCCTTTAAAACCATTACTCATGTTTGATTTGTATCATCCATTTACACACTAACACAAAAATAAGTACATATTAACACTGAACATCATATATCATGAACCTGGTGATGTATTATGGAAAAGTAACATTGATTAATAGAGTAACAGTACTGTATATGCATGAAGCTAGACGTATATTTGGACTAGAGTAAAAGTATCGTAGAGGATTCATAACATATTGCATTAATATAGAGCTGATCGTTTTAATGATTGCAATGTGATTTATAATAGAAAGTTTAGGCAAGCTGCTTTTTTTAGTTGTTGTTTTTTTTGTCAGCTTACAGTAATAGCATTGTCAGATATCCAAGATCATGATTTTGGACCCCAAATATATGACCTATTGCTTAACTGAGAAAAAAGATATTCCATGTCTCTTAAAAGAAAAAAAAATATATAATGATAATATATTAGGTAAGATATGTATAAATATGAGAGAAAAACAACCAAGTTTGACCTTTAGGAGTGGACATTTGACAAGAGAATGTGTAAATACGACCAAGAATTTAACGTAGAATTTAACTTTCTGATCAACAAGACATGACTTACTGGTAGACCCCCCCTCTTCCCCGGCTTCTGAGATGAAGGAAATAGAGAAATAATAGACTTTATAATACTTCGAATTAAATCATGCTAGATAGAATAACTTGATAGAGCTGTATAGAAATAGAATCAGCTTCCAATAGTTACTTTAACACCTGTCTAACTGCCCACATTGATACTGTAAATATTAACTTTAGAAACAGAATAATAGCACCATTAATGATAGTTACTAGCCGATAATCTATTTAATAGCTAATAGCAAAGTATTAGACACACCTAGCTGTATGAATGACGAAATGTACAGTATGGCGTCTGTGTTTCGTTGAAATTTTTCTCGATCTGGAAGTTATTGTAGATTAATGATCATATGTTCTCCCCGACTTACCCCCCCCTGTAGTGACGCAAACGACCCTAACACGTTTGTTAACAGTTTGGTAATTAAACGAATATAACGAGGTGTTTCCCCATTTACTGACTTCACGACGCATGTTGCTTAACGCACTCTAATATCCAGGTCCCATGGTTCAGCGCCTTCGTTATGATGGCCGTGTGTACAGTGGATGTTGGAAAGTTGTTTTTTTATGAGAAAGAAAACGGAGAGACGATTTTTTTACCCTCCACACAACAGAGTCTGACCTCGGGGTTCGCATGCTGACACGGTTGTCGTTGTATTTTTTCTTCCAGCTCTAACCACCAGTTCGTTCACCACTCCTACCACCACCACAGCTACACCCGCCACCACACTCTCTGACGACACCTCCACCATTGCCACCCCGCCCACAGAACAGCCGGGTGTTCCTAGTTTCCCCTCCGTCCGTCCTTCCCCTCCCCTGCACCCTCCCTCCCACCCCCCTGTTGATGGAGTCACGGAAAGCGACCAGTACACTTCTGAGTCCTCCATTCCTCGGGGAGACCGGGACGACACTGCCTACCCCGGCTGACCAGGCACGACCCACCGTGCCAGTCGTCGGACCAGAGGTAGAGCTGACCACTGAACACGCTGCCATGAACACGACCTCTTTTGTGTCCGTGCATGTGTCCACAAGTGTGTCCATCTCCGCCACCATGTCCCCTGGGGTTTCACGACCGACCCTCCCGCCGGTGGGAAGTGAGGTCGAGACGGAAGCCCTGGAGGCCATGGAACCTCTCACTGCCGCCCCCGAAACCACCACGCCCTCGGTCGTCACCACCACAGACCACGAGGCGCAGCCGAGCGAGGCCGTGACTGACACCCCGGACAGCGGTCACTTCACGCCGCACTATGGCGACGAACCTTACGATGCCGCCATGGCCTGGCACGACAGACCCTATGGCCCTGGCACTGGCGAGCTATACGGTCCTGGCACTGATAGACCCTATGGTCCTGGCACTTATAGACCCTATGGCCCTGGCACTGACAGACCCTATGGTCCTACTGACAGACCCTATCTGGCACTGACAGACACTAAGCACTGACAGACCCTATGGTCCTGGCACTGACAGACCCTATGGTCCTGGCACTGACAGACCCTATGGTCCTAGCACTGACAGACCCTATGGGCCTGGCACTGACAGACCCTATGGAGCACTGACAGACCCTATGGTCCTGGCACTCCTGCACTGACAGACCTATGGCCTGGCTGACAGACCCTACCTGGCACTGGTGGGGCACTGACAGACCCTATGGCCTGGCACTGACAGACCTACTGGTCCTGGCCTCCTGGGCACTGACAGACCCTATGGTCCTGCACTGACAGACCCTATCCTGGCACTGACAGACCCTATGGCACTCCTGGCACTGACAGACTGGCACTGACAGACCCTATGGTGGCACTGACAGACCCTATGGTCCTGGACTGACAGACCCTACTGGCACTGACAGATGGTCCTGGCACTGACAGACCCTATGGGCCTAGCACTGACAGACCCTATGGTCCTGGCACTGACAGAACTGACCCTATGGCCTTGGCACTGACAGACCCTATGGTCCTGGCACTGACAGACCCTAGGCACTGACAGACCCTACTGGCACAGCCTACTGGCACTCTATGGTCCTGGCACTGACAGACCCTATGGTCCTGGCACTGACAGACCCTATGGTCCTGGCACTGACAGACCCTATGGTCCTGGCACTGACAGACCTATGGTCCTGGCACTGACAGACCCTACCAGACCCTATGGTCCTGGCACTGACAGACCTACTGGTCCTGGCACTGACAGACCCTATGGTCCTGGCACTGACAGACCCTATGGTCCTGGCACTGACAGACCTACCCTGGCACTGACGAGCCATATGGTCCTGGCACTGACAGACCCTATGGTCCTGGCACTGAGACCATATGGTCCTGGCACTGACAGACCTATGGTCCTGGCACTGACGACCCTATGGTCCTGGCACTGAGACCCTATGGTCCTGGCACTGACAGACCCCTGGCACTGACCCCTACTGGTCCTGGACTGACAGACCCTATGGTCCTGGCTCTGGTCCTGGCACTGACAGACCCTATGGTCCTACTGGACAGACCTATCCTGGCACTGACCCTATATATCCTGGCACTGACAGACCTATGGTCCTGGCCCCTATGGTCCTGGCACTGACAGACCTATGGTCCTGGCACTGACAGACCCTATGGTCCTGGCACTGACAGACCCTATGGTCCTGGCACTGACAGACCTATGGTCCTGGCACTGACAGACCCTATGGTCCTTACCCTATGGTCCTGGCACTGACAGACCCTATGGTCCTGGCACTGACACCCTATGGTCCTGGCACTGACAGACCCTATGGTCCTGGCACTGACAGACCCTATGGTCCTGGCACTGACAGACCTACTGGTCCTGGCACTGACAGACCTACTGGTCCTGGCACTGACAGACCCTATGGTCCTGGCACTGACAACCCTATGGTCCTGGCACTGACAGACCTATGGTCCTGGCACTGACAGACCCTATGGTCCTGGCACTGACAGACCCTATGGTCCTGGCACTGACAGACCCTATGGTCCTGGCACTGACAGACCCTATGGTCCTGGCACTGACACCTGGCACTGACAGACCTACTGGTCCTGGCACTACCTATGGTCCTGGCACTGACAGACCTATGGTCCTGGCACTGACAGACCCTATGGTCCTGGCACTGACAGACCCTATGGTCTGGCACTGACAGACCCTACTGGCACTGACAGACCCTGGCACTGACCCTATGGTCCTGGCACTGACAGACCTATGGTCCTGGCACTGACAGACCCTATGGTCCTGGCACTGGACACCTATGGTCCTGACACCCTATGGTCCTGGCACTGACAGACCTACTGGTCCTGGCACTGACAGACCCTACTCCTGGCACTGACAGACCCTATGGCACTGACAGTATGGCACTGACAGACCCTATGGTCCTGCACTGACAGACCCTACTGGTCCTCCCACTGACAGACCCTAGTTCCTGCACTGGCTAGGTCCTGGCACTAGACCCTCCTGGCACTGACACCTATGGTCCTGGCACTGACAGACCCTATGGTCCTGGCACTGACAACCCTAATGTCCTGGCACTGACAGACCTATGGTCCTGGCACTGACAGACCCTTGGTCCTGGCACTGACAGACCCTATGCCTACCCTACTGCACTGACAGACCCTTCCTGGCACTGGCTGTCCTGCACTGACAGACCCTATATGGTCCTGCACTGACAGACCCTATGGCACTCCTATGTCCTGCACTGACCCTATGGTCCTGGGACCATATGGTCCTGCACTGACAGAACTCAGACGAGCCTGCACTGACACACCAACTGGCCCTGCTCTGACAGCCATATGTCCTGCACTGCAACTGGTCCTGGCTCTGACGAGCCATATGGTCCTGGCACTGACAGACCTGAGGCCCTGTGCACACGCCTGTGTACGATGACTTTCCCACCGATGTAACTGAGGGACATTTGACGCATTATCACCCCGGTCCATTTATCAATTTCCCGACTGCCACCGAAGTGCCCACAACGACGGTGGTTGCTGACCGATTTGATGACGACGGGACCCTGCCTCCTGGGATAACCGGAGTAACCGCAGGACTCCCATTCGGCGATGATGACGGCGGCAGCTTCTTTGGGGGCGTTGGTGGGACTACTGGATCGCCCGTTGCAACAGTGGTTTCATCCACGGAGAATGATACTTCCATGTCCCTTCATATCCCCCTTGTGACCTTTATCCCTGCCCTTATCATGCCCTTCCTTGTCACCAAGTTACCTCCAGGTTCTGCAGGAAGTCCCACCTGCAAGGACAATTATAACTGCAAGGACACCCAGCTGTGTTACGGCGGGGTGTGTGTGGACGGTTGTTCTGTATCCAAGTGTGGGTACAAGGCTCAGTGCCACACCGTGCATCACATCCCCATGTGTACCTGTGTACCTGGTCATCGTGGTAACCCCCTGACGGAGTGCCTTCCAAAGACAGGTACTAGGCATGGTCTCACACAAGAGAGAGAGCCGAACCAGGAGTTTTGTCAAACAAGTAGAACGTTGAGAACATATGAAAACATTTTTTAGCTGTTTATGGAGGTCGTTTCTCTACCACTAACTCTCGTATATTTTTCGTATTTCTTTATTTTTTCCGTTTTCCGTTTTCCGATTTCCACTTTTGTTTCTGCATGCGTATGTGTGAATGACTTAGAATTAGGAATGTTCTTTTATTTCAGCTGCATCAAGCTTTTTCGATTTTTTGTAGCAATGAATACCAATTGCAAACGACGTTCTTCTAGTACTGTAGCGTAGATATTGATCACCGTTTTCTGATGTACTGTATTTCCATATGCATTTCGACCACAGTCTATATTGCACAGCGTAAGTATGACTCAGCAGTGACCATTGCCATTTAGCACATTCTTCTGACAGACACCAAAGAAACATGACCTAAGCCTTTCCCCCCGCCCCCAGCACCTGCACACCCCGCCCTCCTACACCCACACCTCGGCCCCTAGCGTCCCACCGCGCTCAGTGCGTGAGAGACTCCGACTCTTTCGCGGAGAGCTGTCGAGGTGGCTCTTGCGTTGACCCATGCGCGGTTGGCGCCCCGTGTGGACTCAACGCCGTGTGCGCTGTGACTACACCGCCCCATTTGCTCCTGTCCCGCGGTACACGGGTAACCCCGCCAAGAGTGCCTCAAAGGTACTCCCAGCTCTTACCTTTAACTGCATAAGTATATGAGTGTGTGCGTGTGGCGTTGTGTGTTGTGTGTGTGTGTGTGTGTGTGCGTGTGCGTGCGGGCATGCGTCTGTGTCTGTGTGTGTGTGCGCTTAAAAGTTTTCTGCCAAAGAGATTATGCCAAAGTTTCACAGTTCCCGCGACCAAACACGAACCATGACCGTAGTAACGAGGAAAATTTCCTTCGTTGTTGCATTTCATTGCACGTTTTGTTTTCTTTTTGCTCGAGCTTGAGTACTGTAAAAGTTGGGAAAAAACGTATGCATTTTGTATCAGCCAATTTTGCTTCATTTACACGTAAGCTTTTTTGTGGATTTTGTACATTATTGATTGTTTGTAGACTTTGTTGTACCTGTCTTTGCTGTATGTGTGTAAATGTAGCAAATTCTTTATCAATGACATATTGGCATCTGTATGTGTACGTGCATGCATGTGTGACGTATCGAGTATTTTGAGCGTATATTTAGTTGTTGATTTTGTTGACGATATGACATCCGGCGGCCCCGAAACCCGAGAAGACACCTCGTCATAGGGCTTCGGGGCTCCCTGAGGTAAGTGCCAATGACCTTAGACTGACCTTCTTCCCTCTCTTGACCTTAGCACCAACCGTCCCTCCCGGATGCACTTCAGACTTCGATTGTGTCGAGACCAAAGTTTGCTATAATCGGGACTGCAAGGACCCGTGCGGCCTTGCCAATCCTTGTGCGGCCAAGGCCACTTGCACTACAGTCTCGCATCGACCCGTGTGCACCTGCAATCCGGGTTACTCGGGAAATCCTTATGTTTTCTGCGGAGTTGACAATATATGTAAGACGTTGCTTCTTGCTTCTTGTTAATCCTGTCATCAGTATACTCTCGTGTGTCCTCATACTTAGTACCTGCATGCTTACACCC
The DNA here is from genome assembly GCF_003789085.1 of Penaeus vannamei. Lineage (NCBI taxonomy): Eukaryota > Metazoa > Arthropoda > Malacostraca > Decapoda > Penaeidae > Penaeus > Penaeus vannamei. The sequence goes on from NW_020871780.1 coordinate 318,328, forward strand.
TCCATTTTGATGGATTCATTGTCGTATACTCACTAATTTATCTAATTTTATTTGCACATATCATGATACATTTGGCAATATTAATCGAGAGGGGCAACCTCGGTAACATAACATTGGGAGAATCCCAAATTAACCTAACCCCTCTCAGTTACGGGATGCCGTGGCGATGGTGACTGCCCCTCAACACAAGCTTGTATTAACAACGAATGTCGGTACCCCTGCGAGGATGACCCCTGTGGAGTAAATGCTGAGTGCATCAACAGTGAGCATAGTGCCCAATGCAGGTGCCGCAACGGCTTCCAGGGTGATCCGCTTAAAGGATGCACTCCCGGTAAGTTAGTTACCCCGACAGGAACAGAAAGTAACCATTTTCTGTTATCCAGGTTTTCTACACTATTTAGGGATAACTTAAAAAATGTTGACCATTTCTACCTCGGTTTTGTTTACTCAGAAGTAGAAATCTAAAGAATCTCTTTTTTGTTGAATCTTATATACTACACATTAGCTTAACAACTTAGTAACGAAATCATCTTAACAACGTATGTATTATTGGTAGAATTCGGCCCAAAATAGATTTGGTTGGTTTAGTAAACACTAATGAAATGAAGCAGATACTAATAAGTACACGTGTGTTGCAATATTTTATATTAGGTAACATATGCATATAATGATAGTAACCTGTGTGCCTTCTTGCCTGTCTGACTGACTTGACTGCGCTGCGGTGACCGACACAGTGGGTTGCTTCACCCCTGACGATTGCCCCTTGACGGAGGAGTGCTACAGCGGGCAGTGCGTGAGCCCGTGCCGGCCCGCCAGCAACCCCTGCCCTCAGTCCGCGACTTGCCTTGCCCTCAACCACGCCGCCACGTGCATGTGCCCTCCCGGCCACACGGGAATCCCCCTCCAGGGCTGCTCACCTCTCCCTCTCTGCGGCTTCAACTCCGATTGCCCTCTCGACAAGGCCTGCATTGAGCGGGTGTGCACTGACCCTTGTGAGGCCGCCCCGTGCCCACAGGGGTCTGTGTGCACCGTGGAGACTCACAGACCAGTTTGCCTGTGTCCCCCCGGGTTCACAGGAGACCCCAGAGTGGGATGCAGCCGCAGCGGGTGTGAGGGCGACTCGGATTGCCCCGCTGGGAGAGTGTGCCGTGGCGGACGGTGTGTGGACCCGTGCACGGACTGCGGGCAGGGGGCGTTGTGCCAGTTGTCTGGCTCCACGGCTCTCTGCCTCTGCCCCGAGGGCTTCACAGGAAACCCAAGTGTTGCTTGCAGCCCAAGTAAGACCTGCTTCTAATGCTATCTGTTTCACAAACCATAATTTCATGACATTTAAACTCTAGCTTTGTAGCTTCATTTTCTAGCTCTGCGCTGCCTTTGAGCGGCATGACTGCCTCAGTATTCCTTGCCTTACTGTCTGACTACTCCCTGACCCTCGTCAACCCACCTGACTCTGACCCTCAGTCCCCGGCTACTGCTCCTCGGACATCGAGTGCCAGCTTCAGGAGGCGTGTGTGCGGGGGGAGTGCCGCGACCCCTGCACTACAGTGCCTCCGCCGTGTGGCGTGGGGGCTCGCTGCCGCGTCATAAACCACCGCACCATCTGCCAGTGCCCAGACGGGTACGAGGGAGACCCCCGCGACCTGTGCTCCCCAGGTAACCCTCCCTCTTCTGCCTGTGCACCCCCACCGTGTTTACTCGGCGCCTCCCTTCCCCTCCTTCCCTCATGGGTTGGCTCCGGGCACGTGCGGCTTCGCATGACCTCTGACCTCGACTACGCTGCTCTCGTGTGCCGCGAAAAACCGCCCACTCTCCGGCGGCGCCTCCGGGCACACAACTCTCTAACTTTCACTCAGCACTAACAACAAAATTTTACTGCATGACGAAAAAAAAAGAAATTTGTCCCGCGAATCGCCGCATGGTCTCCGTTTTCTGTGCACGATTTTTTCTTTTCAGGTAATTTCACGTTGGTTGCAAAGTCGGTTCTTGGCGTTTTCTTTGTGATATGGTTCTCGGTTTTCATTGTCTTCCTTTCTTTTATAAGGAGTAAAGATGTTTACACAAGTGAATGCATTTCACTCAAAATATTTCTCCACATGATTTAGTAAACCAAAAACACTATAGTCTCCCCTTTAAAAACACAACACATCTAAACTTTCCAGAAACTTTCCGACAGACTTGACGTTTTCATAGACTGTTTCTGTTGACTTCTTATTTATAAAGCTTGACCATGAATCCGTCTTTAAATATCCATTTTCCTTTCACATGAAAAAACGAACTTCGCATCGAGAGAGAAAAAAAAACAATCTTCTCTCGTCCTCGAAAGCACTGAAGACTTTCATTGAGGTTTCGACCATTCAAAAATTCCTCCTCGAAGTGGTCGCCCTTCGGTGCCACGCAAGCGTCTTCTCCCGTGGCCCTGTTAATGACACAACCCCCCGTTCTCTTCCCCCCCTAGCGAGCACTCCGCAGCCGGGATGTCAGTACAACAGGGACTGCCCCTCCAACAGGGCGTGCGACCGGCTCTCGCGCAGGTGCATCGACCCCTGCGACGAGGACACCTGCGCCCCCACGGCCTTCTGCCAGGCCATCGACCACCAGCCCAGGTGCGAGTGCCCGGCGGGGTACAGCGGCAACCCTTACATCGAGTGCGCCATCCGTGAGTACCCGCGGCGGCGTGGTCTGCCCTTGTGACGTCATCTTTTTTTGTTTGTTTTTGTTGGTGTGTCTCTGTCTTGGGCTTATTAACGGGCAAGCAGGGTAGATTTTGTTTACCTTTTTTGCTGAGCTAAAGTTAGGTGGTGATTA
>NW_020871780.1:323632-333632 GCF_003789085.1 Penaeus vannamei
TATATATATATATATATATATAATATATATATATATATATATATATATAATGTATGTATGTATGTATTAAATGTATGTGTGAGTGTGTCATGCGTGTGTGTGTTTGCATATACATACACAGAGAGAGAAAGAAAGAAAGAAAGAAAGAAAGAAAGTTGCCTATAGAGGTCGTCTCTGCCCACTTAGACTATCTGTCTTGACTGTTTATTTTTCCCACAAATATACTTTCATCCAAATATTACAGTACTTGTTAGCTGTTCTTTGTGTAAACACCCCACTAAAACACCACACGCACCACCATCCACCCCCGATGATCCACGCGCACATTAACCACCACCCACGACCACCATTCCTGACACCCCGATTAAAACACCACACGCACACCATCCTGAACCCACCCCACTAAACACCACTCGCACACCCATCCTGACCCTCCGACTCCCCGTCCATAGTCAAACACCGCACACGTCACCACCCAATTCGCTTTAGCACCACTCACCCGATTCTAACACCCCCACGCGCACACCATCCTGACCACCCCAAATTTACGACACGCCACACGCTCAACACCATCAGCTGTCCCACGAGCGCGGAACTAACACACAACCACCGCACGCCACAGAACACCACACCGCACTGTATCTTCCGGTGTCTAGCTTCCGAACATCCCCACGGGCACACACGCCCCACACCCTTAATCCCTCCCACGCCCCCATCGGCTATGCGAATACGAACTGATAGGAGGCGAAGCGTGCACGCTGCAACGGACACGTGCACACGCCCGGGCCTACGTGTTTATAGTACGGCCGGTGCGCGGTTAGCCGTGCTCGGCGGATAACGGTGGGCCGCCAGGAAGGTTCTGCCCGAGCCGAGGGCGCGGCGCCGAGTGCGTGCTGCCCGCGCGGGCCCTCCGGAGACGAGCGTGTTGACCAGAGTAAGACCAGGGACGGGACCCCAGGCGGCTGCGTGGCTGGTGCGCGCGCTGCGTGCAGCATTAGAGGAATAGTCAGATGTGATAAGTCACCTTGTATGATGAGACTACTAGTTATATATATATAAGTATATATATATATATATATATTATAAAAATAGATATGTATGTATATGTATGTATGTATGATATGTATATATATATATATATATAATAATAAATAGTACTAACGTACCCCAGGATATATATATGAAACACAAAACCAACCACACACACACACACACACACACACACACACACACACAACACACACAACACATATTATATATATTATATATATACTTATATATATATATATATATATATATTTATGTATGTATGTATGTAAATGTAGTGTGAGTGTGAAGCATGCGTGTGCTATGTGTTGCATATACATATACATCGAGAGAGAGAAAGAAAGAAAGAAAGCAAGAGATTAAGAAAGTTTAGAAAGAAGAAAAAGGAAAGTTGCTTATAGAGTCGTCTGCCCACTATAGACTATCTGTCTTGACTGTTTATTTTTCCCACAAATATACTTTCATCCAAATATTACAGTACTTGTTAGCTGTTCTTTGTTAATGTGTAACATATTCTATGTAGTTATATACTTGAACAATCAGTAGTGTAGTTTAAAACAGTATTTTTTATCATGCAACATATTCACTATCCTTGTTAAATTACAACTTTGCTTTAACTTTATCACAAATGATAACTCAGTAACCAAACAAAACTTAAAAACCAGTTACATGTAGTTTGCAAAATTAGTCTCAAACACCAAATGATAATAAAGAATTTGACACGCAATCTCTAATCCACCAAAAAGTTTCCCAAGAGCCGTAGACTAAGCTTATTAAGCCCCCCCTCCCCCAGGCTTCCGCCACCTCTGCTCCTCAACCCTCCCAGTAGCTTACACTAACCCTTCCTTCAGTATCCTCTGGCGGTTGCTCTGTCGACACCTCGTGCCCGCCCGACCAGGCTTGCATCTCGGGCACGTGCCTTGACCCGTGCCTGGTGAAGAACCCGTGCGCCGCGGACGCCCTGTGCACGGTGGCGCAGCACAGCCCCGTCTGCACGTGTCCGCCGGGCCAGTTCGGGGACCCCTACGTCGTCTGTGGACTCAGTGAGAGCGCCCCTTTCGATCGGTGTTCAGACGCGGCGTCGGTGTCTCGGGATCAGACATGGCGTCGAGTCCATCCTGTTTAAGAGTGATGCACTGATTTGATTTTCGTTATACAGTTTCCCCGTCGTGCGTAAGGGAAGAGGCCTGATTGACTTGGTCATTTTGTCACGAGGATAGAATTCGGCAATAGACGCCATGTCTCGTTCCGTGCACTGACTGTCGATAATTCTGATAAGGAGCTCGTTCTTGACAAATCGTAGGAGGGCTGTTTATGGTTTTAGTATATCTTGATTAATCTCCGTAAAGTTTGGAGAATCTTAGTCATTCATAAAACTGCCCGCCCCTGAACTTGTTAAGAGTGTCTCCAAAGATTCTTCCTTTATTTCTGTCCTGACTAAGTACATCGACATGACAGATGTGTCACTGATATAACGTTGTAATACCGACATCGACCTGACATTACAGAAGCGTACCTCTGGCGCTTCGCACTCAGCAGCTAGACTGACCCCCCCCCTCCCCCGAGGCCGCCCAGCCACTAACTCCCGCCCTCGTTCCCGCAGCTGTCGGGTGCCGCGACAACAGCGCCTGCCCGCCCACCCAGGCCTGCATCAACAACCAGTGCCAGGACCCGTGTCGCTGCGGCCGCAACGCCGTGTGCGAGGTCACGCAGCATCGTGCCACGTGCCGATGCCCACCTGGGTACCAGGGCGACCCCCTCAGGAACTGCCAAGTGCCCATCAACCCCTGCGACTCCGACCCGTGCGGCGAGGGCGCCCTCTGCGAGCTCGACAACGGCAACCCCATCTGCGTGTGCCCGAAAGGCACGACCGGCAACCCCTTCGAGAAGTGCAGTAAGTGGCTCTCTTTCGGGCATTTGTATATTCATGTGGATGGATGAGGTGCTGTGTGTGCGTGTGTGTGTGTGTGTGTGTGTGTGTGTGTGTGTGTGTGTGTGTGTGTGTGTGTTGTGGTGTGTGTGTGCGCGTGTGCGCGCGAGTGTGTGTGTGTGTGTTTCCCAGTTCTTGCATTTCACTTTGACTATACTGTTCTCCCCCCCCCCCTCCAGTTCCTGAGGGCAAGGACTGCGAGCCGAACCCGTGCGGCCCCAACTCGGGCTGCCGCGTGGTGGGCGGCGCCCCGGTCTGCTTCTGCCTGCCGGAGTTCATCGGCAACCCCCCAAGCGTGGCGTGCAGCCCCCCTCCAACCCGTGCTCCCCCTCTCCCCGTGCGGGCCCAACACCGAGTGCACATGGTGAACGGCTTCCACCGCTGCACGTGCCGCCCCGGCTACGTGGGCAACCCCAACACCATCCGGGGCTGCGAGCCGCCTGTCAACCCCTGCGTGCCGTCCCCGTGCGGCCAGGGCGCCCTCTGCGACCCCAACAGGAAGTCCTTCTGCTACTGCCGCCCCGGCCTCATCGGCGACCCCTACACCGGCTGCAGAGGTAGGCCTACGTCAAGGGACTTGGGATATGTTTTAGGTTGTATATATTTTCTATGCAAAATGATAGATGCCTTGCAGCATTGCATTGGTTAAATGTCCTTTTTTCTCGTCCTGCAGTGCCGCCCCCCAGCTGCGGCCCCGGCGTGTGCGGCCAGAATGCCGAGTGCTACGTCCGCGGCGATAAGCTGCAGTGCCGCTGCCTCGAGGGCTACCGAGGCGACCCGAAGGTGCAGTGCGAGCGCAGCCCCGACAACCCGTGCGAGCCCTCCCCGTGCGGGCCCAACGCGCAGTGCTCGGTGGCGACCGGCAACTACCCCGTCTGCGCCTGCTTCCCCGGCTTCTTCGGCGATGCCGACTCGTTCCAGGGCTGCAAGCCGGAGTGCGTCGTCGACACGGACTGCAGCGACGACCTGGCGTGCATCAGCACCAAGTGCGTGGACCCGTGCCCGGGCGCCTGCGGCATCAACTCGCTCTGCGAGGTCAACACCCACCGCCCGGTCTGCTTCTGCCCCGCCGGCTTCATGGGCAACCCCTACATCCGGTGCGAGGAGAAGTCGGAGCCCATCCCGCCCAAGGAGGAGCCGGCGCCCCCCGCGCCCGCCAACCCGTGCGTGCCGCCCCCGTGTGGCATCAACGCCGAGTGCCGCGTGCAGGGCCAGTCGGCCGTGTGCTCGTGCATCGGCGACTACATCGGCGACCCGAAGGACAGGTGCCGGCCGCAGTGCGTCACCAACGCCGACTGCGCCGACGACAAGGCCTGCATCGACCAGAAGTGCCGCGACCCGTGCCCGGGGCTCTGCGGGGTCAACGCCGAGTGCGAGGTCGTGAACCACAACCCCATCTGCTTCTGCCCCAAGGACCTCACCGGAGACCCCTTCAGGTTCTGTGTGGAGAAACGTGAGTATCACTAGCCTTGGTTTATCTCCCCCGCATCCTCTGCCATTCCCCTGCGATTTCCAGTTCCCCAGACAGCCCCTCGGCCTTCCGGCGTAACGGCCCCATTCCTTCCCCAGCGCCGCCCCCGCGCCCGGCCCCGTGCCAGCCGAACCCGTGCGGGCCCAACTCCGAGTGCCGCCCGAGTGCGGACGACAAGCCCATCTGCTCGTGCCTGCCCAACTTCTTCGGCTCGCCGTGCCGCCCCGAGTGCACCATCAAACCCCGACTGCCCGGGATGGACCCTCGCCTGCATCAACTACAAGTGCGTGGACCCTTGCCAGGGCTCCTGCGGCATCAACGCGAAGTGCTCCGTGGTCGCGCACAACCCCGTGTGCAGGTGCCCCGACGGCCTCACCGGAGACCCCTTCAGCCGCTGCTTCGAGAAAGGCAAGTGCTGCTCCGGTCGCTCTCTCTCTCGTAATGCTGACGTGTTTTTGGCTTTTGCAGATTTTCAGGTTTTACAGATTTCTTGAATTTACGCGCCGAGTGTACGGATGGCCGTTGCGCTGTTTTTATTTAAATTTTGCATCTTTGTGAATGATTGTCATGCATATCACCCGTTGCACGCTTTATTCAGCATGAAATATATTTAGCTTGATCTCCTTTCTTAGAATTATTCCCTATGTTCTGTCTCTGTGCCTGATTTGCCTGGTTCTCGTGTAGCGGCCTCTAGACAGACCCCGCCTGGAGACGACCCCCTTCCCTCCCGCGGCCCCCTGCACACCCTCTCTTGTTGGTTGCCAACGCCGAAGGAGTGCCAATGGTGGGAGGGAAGGGCAACTTGCGCCTGCCTCCCCGGCTTTTACGGCCGCCCAGAGCTCGGTTGCACGCCCGAGTGCATCACCAACTCCGACTGCGTCCAACCCGTGCCAACTTCCGGCTGGTGCCTCGTTCGGCCATCGGTCCTCACCCAAAAGACCACGCTGCCCTGCGGGGATACGGCCGTCGCCGGCTCGTGCGACCTTTGCAGCCGGCGTGTCTCATACCACAACCCCATTGCTCCTGTTGAACCTCGGGTATACGGTCGCTCAGGGTACCATCCTCCCTCTTTCCCGGTACGGCGCTCACCCTCTCCCTCTGCTCCCTATTTCCCAATCCCTACTGTATGTATATAGTGGCATATGTGTGTTAGATATAGAGTGTAAATACGTGAATTCACAGCCTCCGCCCCCCCCCCCCTCACACGCACACGGCGTCAACATTTCCGGAACGATTTTCCAGTGTTGCCTCCGAGCATGTGACTCCGTGCCACCCCGTGACCCGTGCGGGTGACAACGCACGGTGCAACAGCGTCAGGCACAGTGGCGTACTGCACGTGTCTCCCCGGATTCTTTGGAGATGCGCGCGCGCAGTGCCGCCCCGAGTGCCTGGTGAGCAGTGACTGCCCGCTCACGTTGTCGTGCATCAGCCAGAAATGCCGAGACCCGTGCCCAGGCACGTGCGGCAACAACGCCCTCTGCTCCGTCGTCAGCCACAACCCCGTGTGCGCGTGCCCGAGGTTACACGGGCGACCCCTTCACCGACTGCCGCGTCAGACCGCCGCCACGTAAGGCTGCTTCGCTGAGCCCCCCCACTCACCCCCTCCCCCCCCTTAACACTCCGTCCCCCTTCTCTCCTTTATCCTCCCTCTCCCGGTCCGTCCTCCCCTCCTGCCCTCGACCCTTGCTTTTGCGATGTGTGAACGTGTTCTGCCCCGAGGCTTGTGTCCTGAATGTAAATAATATGATTTCCTGAATGTTGTCATTTCTCCTTTGCATCTTGTTTAGAGGGTCCTCTCTGGAAAGTGTTCATGTGTATATAATTTTTTCCCTGTCACTCTTGCACGGCACTCCTTCCCTGAGTTGTCAGCGCGTATGCTTTACTCTTTCCTCTCCCCCCCCCCCCTCCGTAGCGGGTCCAACCGGAGGCGGACACCAACCCGTGCGTGCCCGACCCCTGTGGCGCCAACGCCCAGTGCCGCGTGCAGGGCACCGTGGCCGTGTGCGAGTGCCGCCCGGGTACCTTCGGCAACCCCAACCAGCCCTCGGGATGTCGCTACGAGTGCGTCGCCAATGCCGACTGCCCGATGGACAGCGCGTGCATCAATCGGCGCTGCGTGGACCCGTGCGTGGGCACGTGCGGCCTCGAGGCGCTGTGCGACGTGGTGGCGCACAACCCCATCTGCAGGTGTCCCGCCGGCTACACCGGCGACCCCATCTATCGGTGTACCCTGAGTAAGCCCCTCCCCTCCCTGCACTCTCTCTCTCTCTCCGTGTGTTTAGTGTGTATATATGTCTATAGATTTCTTTTGCATTTTGTCCATACTGTGCATGAGTTAGTGCAGTGTCGGCAAGTGTAGTGCATGACCGTATGTCCCCCGGCAGTCGACCTGGTAGTGACGCCGGAGGTCGAGACACCGTCCAGCCCGCCGCAGGACCCGTGCGCCGGCTCGCCCTGCGGCCCTGCGGCGGTGTGCTCCGTCGACCGCGACCGCTTCTCCTGCTCCTGCCAGCCCGGCTACTTCGGCAACCCGTACGAGGGCTGCCGCCCCGAGTGCACCGTCAACTCCGACTGCCCTCCGAGCCGTGCGTGCATCAACAACAAGTGCGTGAACCCGTGCCCGGGCTCGTGCGGCCTCAACGCCGACTGCCGAGTGCTCGGCCACCAGCCCAGCTGCTACTGCCCGCCGGGCTACACGGGGAACCCGTACTCGCGCTGCTTCATCGACCGACGTAAGCGACCGCTGCCGACCGATAACTGACGACTGGCGATGGCCTCTGACCTGCCTCTCGGTTTCCCTCTCCATGACGCACTCATAATCGCATGACGTATTTTAACAAATAATCTCATTTTCGCGGGAAGCGAGAACGGTTTCATTTTAATCCATTCATATCTTTGTTACAGATTGAATTGCCTTTTTGCATGGAATAACCCAGAATGTAAATGACATCAAATATTTCGTCCATATTAAATATTTCGTATTTAACAGTGATAAGAAAATAACAGACCGGATCTCGATCATAACTAACTTCTGTTAATATTGAATATAAATTATTCTTGTATCATCATCTGATTTTATGCCAAATAAGGAATTAACGTCAGACCATTAACAAGAGTTCAATATTTAACTTTTCCTTGTCTAGAATAACCTTGATCACTAATTCTTCAGTAGAAGTTATGTTAATGTAGCATTTCTAACAAACGAAATACCTGGACTTTTATTCTATGACTTTTGTGACTATATGGCCATTTATAAAAGTGTATCTGATTTTAGTATCGCTGCTAAATCTTTTTTTTTTGTAATCAAGCATCAGACTCGGCATTTTTATTCATTAGTTTTTATAATCTGACACTCTCCCCATATTTTCCTTATTAATACACACACACACACACACACACACACACACACACACCACACACACACACACACACACACACACACACACACACACACACACACACACACACACACACACACACACACACACACACACACACACACACACACACACACACACACACACACACACACACACACACACACACACACACACACAAAAAAAAAAAAAAAAAAACATCAAATTCCAGTCAACCTCAACCCATACCAATCCCCGAATCACCCAAACAACTCTCACATCCCAACGAATCTCCTTAGCGAACCGTAACTCATCTCTCCTTCCGGTTCTCCCCCTCCCCCAACAGCCGAACCGGAGCCCAAACCCACACCGGAGGACCCATGTCAACCCAGCCCCTGCGGTCCCAATGCCGAGTGCAGGGTCGTGGCTGGCAGGGCGCAGTGCTCCTGTCTGTCGGGATTCCTCGGTTTCCCTCCGTCGTAAGTGTTGTTTGTTGGTTGCGTTTTATTCCTGTCTCATTTCTTTCTCTTTTTCTTTCTTGCTCTCTATCTTTCTGCTCTCTCTCTCTCTTTCTCTTTCTGCCCCCCTCCCTTCCTCCCTTTCTCTCCCTCTTTCCCTCCTCTTCCTCTCCCCTTTCTCCCTCCCACCTTCTTCCTCTTCATTTCAAAGTTAGAAGAAAAGAGAGCAGAAAAATCACCCGTCCCCCCCTCGCCCCCAGCTGCCGCCCCGAGTGCGTGCTCAACTCCGACTGCCCTCTGGCTCTGGCGTGCAACAGACAGAAGTGCCGCGACCCTTGTGTGGGTGTTTGCGGGGTCAACGCGGAGTGCGAGGTCGTGAACCACAACCCCATCTGCTTCTGCCCCAAGGACCTCACCGGCGACCCCTTCGTCAGATGCGTCAAACGTAAGTGTTGGCTCTGGTTTCGCTCTCTAACTCCCCTGTGTATAGCATGCCCTAACATCTCCATGAGAGCTGCAAGAACGTCTTCTCGAGATTCGCGAGGTGAGTCTGTCCGCCGTGGAAGTGTCGCCACGGATCCTCGAAGGGTGTGTCATCGTGTGTCTGTGTGTGTGCGTGTCCGTATGTGCTGATGGCAAGATGCTAAAGGTTGTTGGTGTTGCATTCGCAGCGGCGCCGAAGCCCCCGATGTCGAGCCCTTGCTCGCCTTCCCCGTGCGGGACGAACGCCCTGTGCCGCAGCGTCGGGGCCCGCGCCGAGTGCTCGTGTCCCCCCGAGCTACAAGGAAACCCCTTCGTCAGGTGTTCCCCCGAATGTGAAACAGACAGCATGTGCCCGAACAACCGCGCGTGCGTACGACGGAGGTGCGTGGACCCGTGTCCGGGGGCATGTGGTCTGTTGGCCACATGCCAGGTCCTCCAGCACCGTCCCGTATGCGCGTGCCCCGAGGGCCTGATGGGAGACCCCTACTCTGCTTGCCGACCAACCCCAACCCCCATTCAATGTGAGCATGTGCATGATATCTCTCTCACTCCTGCATGATAATGGCTTCCTAAATGTGTAGTGCATGTCTATACTCTGTCCTTCATTTCTCTTCCTTGAGCATGTGTCTTGACGACCTCCTCTCTCCAACACGTAGCCGTAGACAAGTCGCCCTGCTCGAGTGGCCAGTGCGGCGACAACACCGACTGCCGTGAGGTGGGCGGGGCTGCCGTGTGCACGTGCAAGCCCGGCCTCGAGGGTGACCCGTACCTCGGGTGCCGCCCGAGTGCGTCATCCCCGGGGACTGCCCTCGCCACCTCACCTGCCGCAGCCACAGGTGCGTGGACCCGTGCCCAGGGACCTGCGCAGACGATGCCGTGTGCCAGGTGATCCTCCACCGGCCTCGGTGCTCCTGCCCGCCCGGACTCACCGGCGACGCCTACTCCCAGTGCTACAGGCCCTGTGAGTCCTCCCTCTGTGTCCCCCCCCCCCTGTCGCGTCGCCTTTGCGTCGGGAGCCGGTCTCGCCGGCATCCCGTGCCCAGAGGTTTACATGTGTACACACGCACACATACATATATATGTGTGTGTGTGTGTGTGTGTATATATATATATATATATATACACACACACACACACACACACCACACACACACACACACACACACACACACACACACACACACACACACACACACACACACACACACACACACACGTACAATCTATACACATATATCTGCTACATATATACATA
>NW_020871780.1:343632-359826 GCF_003789085.1 Penaeus vannamei
TCCATATGTGGAGTGCCGATATGAATGCGTTGTAGACTCCGACTGCGCTAGAAACAGGGCTTGTGAACGGAATAAGTGCATTGACCCTTGCGAGGGTGTGTGCGGAGAAAGAGCAGAGTGCCATGTGATCATGCACAGGCCCGTGTGTACTTGTGTGCCCGGGTTTACGGGTGATGCCTACACAGCATGTAACCCTGTCAAAGTGACAAGTAAGCATGACCTACTCCTAACATTGTATTGCATGTTATATTTGATTATTCCTTGATTCCTTCATAGAACTGACAGAAAACTATATTCCCATATACTGACTACTCCTTCCAACACCAGCCGGGCTCCCACCGTCACTGCCACAACGAGAGGAACCCTGCCAGCAAACCACTTGTGGTACCCTGGCTGAGTGCCATGAGGAGGATGGACGGCCAGTGTGCCATTGCATTGAAGGTTTTGTGGGTGACCCATATGTAGCATGTCGCCCTCACTGCTCTGCGGATTCGCATTGTGCTTCTGGCCTAGCATGTGTCAATGACAAGTGCATTGACCCATGTCCAGGTACATGTGGCATCAATGCTGAATGTAGAGTGCCAAATCATGTCCCTATTTGCACTTGCCCACCTGGTTACACAGGCAGTGCCTATCAGCGTTGCTTCCCAAAACCGGGTAGGCTCACATAACATTATTCTTTAAGAACTAGATCTAATTTGTAATAACTTTCATTCAGTTTCTCTACTAGATAACTATAACATTTCAGCCTTTGAGCATGGTACATTGTAATTCTTTAGACTGATCAGTAATACTACTACTATATTTCACTGCATGACATCTGCATGTGTTTGCACATCCTTTTATAGATACATCCTCGGAGTCTGGTGAGGACCTGTGTGAAGTGTGTGGGTCTAATGCGGAGTGTCGTATAGTGGATGGCCGCCCAGTGTGCACTTGCCTACCTGGATTTCTTGGTGCACCACCAAACTGCCACCCAGAGTGTATCGTCAACCGTGACTGTTCCACAACAGAAGCATGTAATAAACAAAAATGTGTTGATCCATGCATTGGAGCTTGTGGCACGAATGCAGATTGCCGTGTCATCAATCATTCTCCTGTGTGTACCTGCCTTCCAGGTTACACTGGCGAACCATTCGTCAGGTGCAATCGTATCCCTGTTGGTAAGAACAAGAAAAGTTATTTCCCTTCTCTTTTTCAGCCTGTAATATTACACACAGGTGTGGGCAGTCTTTCAGTGTCTAAATCGATATTAATATATATCTGTTCTATTTACAGCCCAGCCAACTCTTGCACCTCCTGTTACGGAACGTCCTGATCCATGCCGTGAGGGAACTTGTGGTCCGAATGCCAACTGCCGTGTGCAGGGAACTCGTGGCATCTGTACCTGCATTGAAGGCTACTTTGGTAACCCGTATGTACAATGTCGCCCTGAGTGTGTCATCAACTCCCAGTGTCCACAGTACTTAGCTTGCAACAACCAGCGGTGTGTTGATCCTTGTCCAGGTACCTGTGGCATTGATGCCATCTGTGAGGTGGTCAACCACAATCCCTTGTGCTCCTGCCCTCGCAGCATGACAGGCGATCCCTTCGTTCGCTGTGAACCAAGTGAGTAATCTGAAATTTCATAAATGATGAAGCAGTAGATATATATGTATAAAATATATGTTTATTGATTACATCCAACAGATGTGAAAATGGGCTATAGTTTGGTCCAGCACGTAGCAGTCTTTACTCATGCATTCTCTTTCTCTCCCAATAGTCCGTGCTCCACCTGATCCATGCATCCCTACTCCATGTGGACCATACACCAAATGTCAAGTTGTGAAAGACAGGGCAGTGTGTTCTTGCCTTCCTGGCTACTTTGGAAACCCAGACCTTGGATGCAAGACGGAATGTACCATCAACTCTGACTGTCCTCTGAGTAGTGCATGCATTAACAGGAAGTGTGTTGACCCATGCATTGGTGTATGTGGAAATCAGGCTAAGTGCAGTGTGGTCGGCCACAACCCATTGTGCAGCTGCCCTGATGGATTCATTGGTGATCCTCTTACATCCTGTAGACTGAAGCCTGGTGAGTCAGCCTACTTCGTAAATCTGGTTAAACATATACTGTGATCAAATCTTTAAGAGAATGTCTTAAAATTGCATACTTTTTTTTATATACCATCAATTGTTGCCACAATAATTGAAGCTGCTGATGTTACTTAAGTCATTTATCCTTTCTATTACCAGATGTACCAGTTGATCCATGTAACCCCAATCCCTGTGGAATCAATGCAAATTGTGAAGTCAAGAACAACCGAGCGTTCTGTACTTGCTTCCCTGGATACTTTGGTAATCCAGATGTGGAGTGCAGACCTGAGTGCATCATCAATTCTGACTGCCCCAGATACCTGGCATGTGCAAATCAGAAATGTATTGACCCATGCCCAGACTCCTGTGGCATCAATGCGCTCTGTGATGTCATCAACCATAATGCTATGTGCAGCTGTCCTCGCGGTTACAACGGTGACCCATACGTCGAGTGCAGAGTTGGTAAGTACCCTCCTTGAATATGTTTGGGAATGGTTGTTAGATTATCTTGTTTTTTCTGTTTGCTCCATAAGATTTCATTTGTTTGTTATGTACATTCCTATTGCACGATTGCCAAATTGCGGGAATTGCATCAGCATGAGATAAGTTGAGCATGATATATGAGTGTTCAGCATGTCAGTCTGCATGGTATCAGATGTGCCTCGCATAAGCATGTTTGTGAGATAAAGATATTCCAGTAAGATTATTCCCTTTGCATCAAATGCCCATATGTTTTCTTTTCTCCTACACAAAGAGCATGTATTATAAAAGACAAACTCTAAAGTGTACCCATTGCATGTGTTAATTGCATGATCCCTAATTTTTTTCAGCACCACCACCGCCCGTCAAGTGCTCCCCGAATGCATGTGGCTTTAACACTGAATGTAGAGTTACTAATGGTATTCCTATATGCTATTGCCTCCCCAGCTACACGGGCGACCCTTACAAAGGTTGCTCACCCACTACCACAACTTCCCCCCCGCTAGTAGCTGTCCCAGGCTCCTCATCCCCCCCGCCTTTCCATCCCCCTACTACTCCATCCTCTCCCCCCCGTCCACCCATTGAGTGCGAGGCTAACTCACATTGCTCACCCTCAAGAACGTGTATCAACCAGCGCTGCGTCGATCCCTGCACTGCCAGCCTCCCTTGTGCTGTGGGGGCAGAGTGTACTGTCATCCGCCATCGCCCTGTGTGCAGATGTCCTTCAGGCTTCCAGGGAAATCCGCAGATTTCCTGCACTCCCATCCCGACTACCCCCAAACCAGACTGTCTTGCTGACCGTGACTGCCCACTGGACAAAGCATGCGCAGGGAGGCAATGTGTTGATCCTTGTCGATTAGCTAACCCATGTTCACACTTGGCTGAATGTACTGTTGTTGGACATATGCCAGACTGTACATGTATCTTAGGTTACGTCGGTAATGGTTATTATTGTGAACTCTCTACTACAACATCAACAACACCTGGACCTATTGCTCACTTTCCTACTCACACAACCGTCCGCCCTGAAGTTGCTACCCGTCCTCAAAGCCATGAAGTGGAATATGAGTGCACCAGAGATTTTGAGTGCGATGATGATGAAATGTGCCATAACAGAGAATGTGAACCTGTCTGTATAGTGTCTAATCCCTGCACAGGTGACAACACTGCATGCCGTGGAATCAATCACCGACCTGTGTGCCAGTGTCTTCCAGGATTTGTTGGTAACCCATTCATTGAATGCAAGAGGCCTTTGCCGTCCACACCATCACCAGAATGTCTTTCTGACCGAGAATGCCCAGATAATAAGGCTTGTGCTCAAAGAGAATGTATAAATCCATGTATCTTATCAAATCCATGTTCATTATATGCTGAATGTACAACACGGGATCACTTCCCAGTTTGTACATGTATTTTAGGCTTTACTGGAAATGGGTACTTCTGTGACAGGCTCCCACCAATAGTGGAGATACAAACACTTCCAACAAGTGTTACAAGACCACCTATTGCAGTGACAACTATCACTCACAGTCCCATAGCTGAGTATCCTACTACAGAGCATCCTCGACCGAAAACTCCTAGCCCAAGGCCACCATTCCTGCCACCTCTTCCATCCATTAGTGTAGGATGCAAAAGCAATGATGACTGCCCATACAGTAATTCCTGTATAAACAAACTTTGTGTTGATGTGTGCCATCAAGGTTACTGTGGCAAGAATGCAGATTGTTCTATCAAGTTTGACATCCCAATGTGTTCTTGTCCACCTGGGACATCTGGTGATCCTTTTATCAGATGTAAGGCAGTAGCCACAGAAGCTCCTCCAACCACACTTGCTCCCCTTGCAGACACACATAGTCCTCTGCAAGAAGCTCCTTTGAATCCTGTTGTTGGCTCTACATCACCTATGCCACCCCCTCTTGCCGCAGCCTCAACCACAAGAATCCCTGATACTGCTTTTATACAGCCTACCACCATCCATTCTTTGCCACCACCCATAACCATTGGCTGTGAAAGTAATGATGAATGTCCGTATGATAACACTTGTATCAATAAGCTGTGTGGTGATGTCTGCAGTCCATCCTTATGTGGCGAGGATGCAGAATGTCATACTCTTTCCAACAGACCATCTTGCTTCTGTCCTCCTGGAACAACAGGTAATCCTACCATCAAGTGTACTGCTATACTGACTGAGCGGCCCAGTACTCTTCATCCTCCTATTGCTGAGACACTTCCACCACCACCAGCAGTACCAGTTCAGCCCATTTCAAGTCCCTCTCACACACCACATCCACCTATAGCTGATGTTGGAACTCCAAGACCACTACCTCTTCCATTTGATGAACCGGAGAAGCCCCTTCCTCCAATAATACCACCTATTGCAATTGCTTGTGAGAATAATGACGACTGCACAATTGATAACACCTGTTACAACAGGTTGTGTTATGATGTTTGCGTCTTAGGAATATGTGGTGAAGAGGCAACCTGTACAATCACTATACATCGTCCAGTATGTACATGCCCACCTGGAACGACAGGAAATCCTACTGACAGGTGTATTGCACTACTAACAGAAAAACCAACAACTTTCAGTCCAATAGCAGAAACAAACCCTCCCACTAAAGATGAACCAATAATTCCAGAAGCTCTTCCCGGTTCCACTACTATGATACCACTAGTTGACCCCATTCATAAAAGACCCACAACACCTATACCACTTCCTCCAGAGCCACCTACACCTAGTCCAATAGTTGTCGGTTGTGAAAGCACAGATGCATGTCCATCAGACAATTCTTGCATCAATAAACTGTGCCTCGACGTCTGTTTCCCAGGGTTTTGTGGTGAAAATGCAGAATGTCAGACAGTTCAGCATCGACCAAAATGTAAATGCCCTCCAGGAACATCAGGCAATCCAACAATCAAGTGTTCTGCAATAGCAGTTGATGTTCTACCTCTCCCAATTGCTGAACCTAAGCCTGCTCCACCTCATGAACAAGTTATCCCAATTGCAGGTCCAACAACCACAGGTTTGCCACCACTAGCAGAACACGTAACTCGTCCACGCCCAGATATAACAGTGACACAACCCGTACCTCCACCAGTGATACCATCTATAATAATTGCATGTGAGAATAATGATGATTGTGAAATGAGCAATTCATGCATCAATATGTTGTGTTATGATGCATGCAGTCTCAATTCTTGTGGCGAAGAAGCTGACTGTAAAACAATTAATCACCGTCCAGTTTGCATCTGTCCACCAGGAACTACTGGTGATCCACAGGTTGGATGCAAAGCTACAACAACTGAAAGAGTGACAACTCACTCTCCAATGACTGATAGGCCACCTCAGCAACCTGTAGTTCCTATTCAACCTATTGCTGGTCCATCATCTGAACTTCCTATACCAGTAGCAGAAGAGCCAACCACAAGGCCACCAGAACTTCCTTTGACAACACACAGACCTGTGCCAACACCTCCCATGATCCCCATTGGTTGTGAGAGCACTGATGATTGTCCATTTGATAATTCATGTGTCAACCGTCTCTGTATGGATGTTTGCCACCCAGGGCTATGCGGAGAAAATGCTGACTGTCAAACAGTAGGACACAAACCCTCTTGTCTGTGTCCTCCAGGCACTACTGGAAATCCAACTGACCACTGTGTGGCATTAGGAACAGACAGACCAACCACAGTTATCCCCCTTGCAGAGAGACCAATTCCTCCATCGGATGCTAATATTATCCCTGGAATAGGACCATCCAGTACTCCTCTTCCACCACTAGCAGAAACATCAATCAGACCCACTGAACCACCATTACCTTCAACAACTCCATCTCCTATTGTACCACCAATTGTAATAGCGTGTGAAAACAATGATGACTGTACAACAGACAATTCGTGTATTAATAATCTGTGTTATGATGTGTGCAGCTTAGGTATTTGTGGAGATGATGCTGACTGTAGAATACGTGATCATCGTCCAGTGTGTAGCTGTCCTCCAGGGACCACAGGAGATCCTACACGTGGATGTTATGCAGAGCTCACCGAAAGGCCTCTATCTCCTCCTTCTCCAATACCAGAGACTCGACCACCTCAAGATGAAGCTCCAATAAGACCCATTGCAGAATCATCAAGCCCAGGTCTTCCTCCTCTGGCAGAACTCCCAACACCAAGGCCTAAACCACCTCCAGTTACAACACCTCCTCCACCACCCACACCAGGTCCCATACCTGTTGGATGTGAAACAACAGATGATTGTCCATCTGATAATTCTTGTGTGAATAGACTGTGTCTTGATGTCTGTTATCCTGGAATATGTGGGAATAATGCAGAATGTCAAACACATGGACATCGTCCCTTATGTACTTGTCCACCAGGAACAACTGGCAATCCTACCATCAAGTGCTCAGCAATGGTTGTTGATACCCCTTCTACCCCATATCCTCCTATTGCAGGTGAACAACCAGTTCAGCCAGATTCTCCTATCAGTCCTATCTCAGGTTCATCTACCACTGGGCAGCCACCTCTGGCAGAAGATACAATCCGTACTACACCAGCACCATTACCAGTCAGACCTACTCCACAACCTATTGTCCCTCCCATTTCTATTGCTTGTGAAAACAATGATGATTGTGACATTGGGGACTCATGTATCAACATGCTTTGTTATGATGCATGTAGCCTTAACTTCTGTGGAGAAGATGCTGACTGTAAGACAATTGACCATCGTCCAGTTTGTGTCTGTCCACCAGGAACCAGTGGAAATCCTCAGATTGGTTGTAAAGCTACAGTGACGGAAAAAGTGACAACTATTCTCCAGTGACAGATAGACCACCTCAACAACCTGTAGTTCCTATTCAACCTATTGCTGGTCCATCATCTGAACTTCCCATACCAGTAGCAGAAGAGCCAACCACAAGGCCACCAGAACTTCCTTTGACAACATACAGACCTGTGCCACACCACCCATGATCCCCATTGGTTGTGAGAGCACTGATGATTGTCCATTTGATAATTCATGTGTCAACCGTCTCTGCATGGATGTTTGCCACCCAGGCTATGCGGAGAAAATGCTGACTGTCAAACAGTGGGACACAAACCCTCTTGTCTGTGTCCTCCAGGCACTACTGGAAATCCAACTGACCACTGTGTGGCATTAGGAACAGACAGACCAACCACAGTTATCCCCCTTGCAGAGAGACCAATTCCTCCATCGGATGCTAATATTATCCCTGGAATAGGACCATCCAGTACTCCTCTTCCACCACTAGCAGAAACATCAATCAGACCCACTGAACCACCATTACCTTCAACAACTCCATCTCCTATTGTACCACCAATTGTAATAGCGTGTGAAAACAATGATGACTGTACAACAGACAATTCGTGTATTAATAATCTGTGTTATGATGTGTGCAGCTTGGGTATTTGTGGAGATGATGCTGACTGTAGAATACGTGATCATCGTCCAGTGTGTAGCTGTCCTCCAGGGACCACAGGAGATCCTACACGTGGATGTTATGCAGAGCTCACCGAAAGGCCTCTATCTCCTCCTTCTCCAATACCAGAGACTCGACCACCTCAAGATGAAGCTCCAAATAAGACCCATTGCAGAATCATCAAGCCAGGTCTTCCTCCTCTGGCAGAACTCCCAACACCAAGGCCTAAACCACCTCCAGTTACAACACCTCCTCCACCACCCACACCAGGTCCCATACCTGTTGGATGTGAAACAACAGATGATTGTCCATCTGATAATTCTTGTGTGAATAGACTGTGTCTTGATGTCTGTTATCCTGGAATATGTGGGAATAATGCAGAATGTCAAACACATGGACATCGTCCCTTATGTACTTGTCCACCAGGAACAACTGGCAATCCTACCATCAAGTGCTCAGCAATGGTTGTTGATACCCCTTCTACCCCATATCCTCCTATTGCAGGTGAACAACCAGTTCAGCCAGATTCTCCTATCAGTCCTATCTCAGGTTCATCTACCACTGGGCAGCCACCTCTGGCAGAAGATACAATCCGTACTACACCAGCACCATTACCAGTCAGACCTACTCCACAACCTATTGTCCCTCCCATTTCTATTGCTTGTGAAAACAATGATGATTGTGACATTGGGGACTCATGTATCAACATGCTTTGTTATGATGCATGTAGCCTTAACTTCTGTGGAGAAGATGCTGACTGTAAGACAATTGACCATCGTCCAGTTTGTGTCTGTCCACCAGGAACCAGAGGAGATCCTCAGATTGGCTTTGTAGCTACAGTGACGGAAAAAGTGACAACTATTCCTCCAGTGACAGACAGACCACCTCAACAACCTGTAGTTCCTATTCAACCTATTGCTGGTCCATCATCTGAACTTCCCATACCAGTAGCAGAAGAGCCAACCACAAGGCCACCAGAACTTCCTTTGACAACATATAGACCTGTACCAACACCTCCCATGATCCCCATTGGTTGTGAGAGCACTGATGATTGTCCATTTGATAATTCATGTGTCAACCGTCTTTGTATGGATGTTTGCCACCCAGGATTATGCGGAGAAAATGCTGACTGTCAAACAGTGGGACACAAACCCTCTTGTTTGTGTCCTCCAGGCACTACTGGAAATCCAACTGACCACTGTGTGGCATTAGGAACAGACAGACCAACCACAGTTATCCCCCTTGCAGAGAGACCAATTCCTCCATCGGATGCTAATATTATCCCTGGAATAGGACCATCCAGTACTCCTCTTCCACCACTAGCAGAAACATCAATCAGGCCCACTGAACCACCATTACCTTCAACAACTCCATCTCCTATTGTACCACCAATTGTAATAGCGTGTGAAAACAATGATGACTGTACAACAGACAATTCGTGTATTAATAATCTGTGTTATGATGTGTGCAGCTTGGGTATTTGTGGAGATGATGCTGACTGTAGAATACGTGATCATCGTCCAGTGTGTAGCTGTCCTCCAGGGACCACAGGAGATCCTACACGTGGATGTTACGCAGAGCTCACCGAAAGGCCTCTATCTCCTCCTTCTCCAATACCAGAGACTCGACCACCTCAAGATGAAGCTCCAATAAGACCCATTGCAGAATCATCAAGCACAGGTCTTCCTCCTCTGGCAGAACTCCTAACACCAAGGCCTAAACCACCTCCAGTTACAACACCTCCTCCACCACCCACACCAGGTCCCATACCTGTTGGATGTGAAACAACAGATGATTGTCCATCTGATAATTCTTGTGTGAATAGACTGTGTCTTGATGTCTGTTATCCTGGAATATGTGGGAATAATGCAGAATGTCAAACACATGGACATCGTCCCTTATGTACTTGTCCACCAGGAACAACTGGCAATCCTACCATCAAGTGCTCAGCAATGGTTGTTGATACCCCTTCTACCCCATATCCTCCTATTGCAGGTGAACAACCAGTTCAGCCAGATTCTCCTATCAGTCCTATCTCAGGTTCATCTACCACTGGGCAGCCACCTCTGGCAGAAGATACAATCCGTACTACACCAGCACCATTACCAGTCAGACCTACTCCACAACCTATTGTCCCTCCCATTTCTATTGCTTGTGAAAACAATGATGATTGTGACATTGGGGACTCATGTATCAACATGCTTTGTTATGATGCATGTAGCCTTAACTTCTGTGGAGAAGATGCTGACTGTAAGACAATTGACCATCGTCCAGTTTGTGTCTGTCCACCAGGAACCAGAGGAGATCCTCAGATTGGCTGTGTAGCTACAGTGACGGAAAAAGTGACAACTATTCCTCCAGTGACAGACAGACCACCTCAACAACCTGTAGTTCCTATTCAACCTATTGCTGGTCCATCATCTGAACTTCCCATACCAGTAGCAGAAGAGCCAACCACAAGGCCACCAGAACTTCCTTTGACAACATACAGACCTGTACCAACACCTCCCATGATCCCCATTGGTTGTGAGAGCACTGATGATTGTCCATTTGATAATTCATGTGTCAACCGTCTTTGTATGGATGTTTGCCACCCAGGACTATGCGGAGAAAATGCTGACTGTCAAACAGTGGGACACAAACCTTCTTGTGTATGTCCTCCAGGCACTACTGGAAATCCAACTAAACATTGTTTGGCACTGGTAACAGACAGACCAACCACAGTTATCCCCCTTGGAGAGAGACCACAACCTCCAGCTGATGTTAACATTATTCCGGGAATAGGACCATCCAGTACTCCTCTTCCACCACTAGCAGAAACATCAATCAGACCCACTGAACCACCATTACCTTCAACAACTCCATCTCCCATTGTACCACCAATTGTAATAGCGTGTGAAAATAATGATGACTGTACAACAGATAACTCCTGCATCAATAATTTATGCTATGATGTGTGCAGCTTAGGTATTTGTGGAGATGATGCTGACTGTAGAATCCATGACCATCGTCCAGTGTGTAGCTGTCCTCCAGGGACCACAGGAGATCCTACACGTGGATGTTATGCAGAGCTCACCGAAAGGCCTCTTTCTCCTCCTTCTCCAATACCAGAGACACGGCCACCTCAAGATGAAGCTCCAATAAGACCCATTGCCGAATCATCAAGCCCAGGTCTTCCTCCTTTGGCAGAACTCCCAACACCAAGGCCTAAACCACTTCCAGTTACAACACCACCTCCACCACCCACACCAGGTCCCATACCTGTTGGATGTGAAACAACAGATGAATGCCCATCTGATAATTCTTGTATAAACAGACTATGTCTTAATGTCTGTTATCCTGGTATATGT
Organism: Penaeus vannamei; assembly: GCF_003789085.1. Classification (NCBI taxonomy): domain Eukaryota; kingdom Metazoa; phylum Arthropoda; class Malacostraca; order Decapoda; family Penaeidae; genus Penaeus; species Penaeus vannamei. The sequence goes on from NW_020871780.1 coordinate 354,977, forward strand.
GGAAGCAATGCAGAATGTCAAACACATGGACATCGTCCCTTATGTACTTGTCCACCAGGAACAACTGGCAATCCTACCATCAAGTGCTCAGCAGTGGCTTTTGATATACCTACCACACCATATCCTCCTGTTGCTGGTGAACAACCAGTTCAGCCAGATTCTCCAATCAGTCCTATCTCAGGTTCATCTACCACTGGGCAGCCACCTCTGGCAGAAGATACAATCCGTACTACACCAGCACCATTACCAGTCAGACCTATTCCACAACCTGTTATTCCTCCTATTTCTATTGCTTGTGAAAACAATGATGATTGTGACATTGGGGACTCGTGTATCAACATGCTTTGTTATGATGCATGTAGCCTTAACTTCTGTGGAGAAGATGCTGACTGTAAGACAATAGACCATCGTCCAGTTTGTGTCTGTCCACCAGGAACCAGTGGAAATCCTCAGATTGGTTGTGTAGGTACAGTGACGGAAAAAGTAACAACTATTCCTCCAGTGACAGATAGACCACCTCAACAACCTGTAGTTCCTATTCAACCTATTGCTGGTCCATCATCTGAACTTCCCATACCAGTAGCAGAAGAGCCAACCACAAGGCCACCAGAACTTCCTTTGACAACATACAGACCTGTACCAACACCTCCCATGATCCCCATTGGTTGTGAGAGCACTGATGATTGTCCATTTGATAATTCATGTGTCAACCGTCTTTGTATGGATGTTTGCCACCCAGGACTATGCGGAGAAAATGCTGACTGTCAAACAGTGGGACACAAACCTTCTTGTGTATGTCCTCCAGGCACTACTGGAAATCCAACTGACCACTGTGTGGCATTGGTAACAGACAGACCAACCACAGTCATCCCCCTTGCAGAGAGACCACTTCCTCCATCGGATGCTAATATTATCCCTGGAATAGGACCATCCAGTACTCCTCTTCCACCACTAGCAGAAACATCAATCAGACCCATTGAACCACCATTACCTTCAACAACTCCATCTCCTATTGTACCACCAATAGTAATTGCTTGTGAAAACAATGATGACTGTACAACAGACAATTCGTGTATTAATAATCTATGTTATGATGTGTGCAGCTTGGGTATTTGTGGAGAAGATGCCCAATGTAGGATTGATAATCATCGTCCTGTGTGTAGTTGTCCTCCAGGAACCACAGGAGATCCAACTCGAGGATGTAATGCTTTGCTCACTGAAAGGCCTCCATCTACTCTCTCTCCTATATCAGAGATTCGACCACCAAAGGATGAGGTTTCCATAACTCCTGTTACTGAACCAGCAAGGCCTGGACTCCCTCCACTGGCAGAGCAACCCAAGCCAAGGCCAACATTACCTCCAGTAACTCCACCTCCACCACCACCCACACCAGGTCCTATAACTGTGGGATGTGAGTCTACAGAAGAGTGTCCTTCTGACAATTCCTGTGTAAATAAACTGTGCCTGAACATGTGTTATCCAGGATTCTGTGGAGAAAATGCAGACTGTCAGACTCAAGCACATCGACCTATCTGTAGCTGTCCACCTGGTACCACAGGAAATCCAACCATCAAGTGCTCTGCTATGGTTGTAAAAGAGCCACCAACGCTTCAGCCTCCAATGGCAGAAGAGAAACCACTACATCCAGATTCTCCAATTAGACCAATTGCAGGTTCCACAACCACTTTGCAGCCACCTTTAATAGAAGAAACTGTGCGTCCTACACCAGAACCGCTTCCAACACGACCTCCACCACCAGCTCTTGTTCCAGCATTACCTATTGCTTGTGAAAATAATGATGATTGCGATGTAGACAACTCTTGCCTGAACAAGCTTTGTTATGATGCCTGCACTCTTGGTATATGTGGAGATGATGCAGAGTGTGAAACTGTAGACCACCGACCTGTATGTCTTTGTCCATATGGAACAAGTGGGGATCCTCAAGTAGGATGCAAAGCAATGGTAGCAGAAATGCCTGTAACAATTTCACCAATAGTTGAACAGTCGCAGGTCAGTGATGTACCCATTCATGCCATCCCAGGCCCATCTTCAACTCCACAATCTCCCATCGCTGAACTACCAACGACACGACCACCTGAACCTCCAATGCCTCTGCCTCCAGCAATTCCAACACCTCCACCCAATCCAGTAGGCTGTGAAAGCACAGATGACTGTCCATATGACAACAGCTGCATCAACCGTCTTTGTCTGGATGTATGTCATCCTGGTCTGTGTGGTGACAGTGCTGATTGCCAGACCATTGGCCATAGACCTCTCTGTGTGTGCCCTCCTGGCACTACAGGCAACCCTACAGAGAGCTGCAAGGCAGTTGCTACTGACAGACCGACAACTTTCTCTCCTGTAACAGGCGCCCCAGGCATAACTCCAGATCATCAGATTGTACCAGGAATTGGACCATCAACGCCAACACCACCACCTCTAGCTGAGACACCAACACCAAGACCTCCATTGCCAACAACTCCCAGACCTCCTCCACCTCCAGTTGTTCCACCTTTCGTAATTGCTTGTACAAACAATGATGACTGTACAATGGATAACTCTTGCATCAACAACCTTTGCTATGATGTATGTAGTCTTGGAGTGTGTGGAGATGATGCAGACTGTAAGATTCATAATCATCGCCCAGTTTGCAGTTGTCCTCCAGGAACCACAGGAGATCCTTCCTATGGATGTCAGGCAATGCTTACAGAAGGCCATTGGTACCACCTTCACCTATTCCAGAAATCAGTCCAACTCAGCCAGGTGATCCAATTAGACCCATAGCTGAACCAACAAGTCCTGGACTTCCTCCTGTGGCTGAACTTCCTACACCAAGACCAACATTGCCTCCAGTGACTCAGCCACCTCCACCACCCACACCTGGTCCCCTACCTGTAGGATGTCTTCTGATGAATGTCCATCTGATAACTCCTGCGTAAACAGACTCTGTCTTGATGTTTGTTATCCAGGCCTTTGTGGAGAAAGTGCTGATTGCCAGACTCAAGGAAATCGTCCATTATGTAAATGTCCACCAGGAACAACTGGAAACCCAAACCATCAAGTGTTCTGCAATGGCCTTTGATGAACCACCAAAACCATACCCACCAGAAGTAGGCAAAGAACCTGTACAACCAGATTCTCCAATCAGTCCCATTGCAGGTCCTACAACCACAGGACTCCCACCTCTGGTAGCAGATTCACCTCGTCCCACACCCGAACCTCTACCACCACGACCTCCACCACCACCAATTGTTCCAGCAATTCCCATTGCATGTGAAAATAATGATGACTGTGATGTGGACAACTCTTGCTTAAACAAATTGTGTTATGATGCTTGCAGCCTTGGAATTTGTGGAGATGATGCTGAATGTACAACTGTCAATCACAGACCAGTCTGCCTTTGTCCTCATGGAACCTCTGGTGATCCTCAAGTAGGATGTAAAGCAATTTCCACAGAGAGACCTACAACATTTATTCCATAACAGAACTAAGAACTACCGGTTGTCAGTGATGTGCCCCATTCATGCCATCCCAGGCCCATCTTCAACTCCACAATCTCCCATCGCTGAACTACCAACGACACGACCACCTGAACCTCCAATGCCTCTGCCTCCAGCAATTCCAACACCTCCACCCAATCCAGTAGGCTGTGAAAGCACAGACGACTGTCCATATGACAACAGCTGCATCAACCGTCTTTGTCTGGATGTATGTCATCCTGGTCTGTGTGGTGACAGTGCTGATTGCCAGACCATTGGCCATAGACCTCTCTGTGTGTGCCCTCCTGGCACTACAGGCAACCCTACAGAGAGCTGCAAGGCAGTTGCTACTGACAGACCGACAACTTTCTCTCCTGTAACAGGCGCCCCAGGCATAACTCCAGATCATCAGATTGTACCAGGAATTGGACCATCAACGCCAACACCACCACCTCTAGCTGAGACACCAACACCAAGACCTCCATTGCCAACAACTCCCAGACCTCCTCCACCTCCAGTTGTTCCACCTTTCGTAATTGCTTGTACAAACAATGATGACTGTACAATGGATAACTCTTGCATCAACAACCTTTGCTATGATGTATGTAGTCTTGGAGTGTGTGGAGATGATGCAGACTGTAAGATGTCATAATCATCGCCCAGTTGCAGTTGTCCAGGAACCACAGGAGATCCTTCCTATGGATGTCAGGCAATGCTTACAGAAAGGCCATTGGTACCACCTTTTCAAATCAGTCCAACTCAGCCAGGTGATCCAATTAGACCCATAGCTGAACCAACAAGTCCTGGACTTCCTCCTGTGGCTGAACTTCCTACACCAAGACCAACATTGCCTCCAGTGACTCAGCCACCTCCACCACCCACACCTGGTCCCCTACCTGTAGGATGTGAAACTTCTGATGAATGTCCATCTGATAACTCCTGCGTAAACAGACTCTGTCTTGATGTTTGTTATCCAGGCCTTTGTGGAGAAAGTGCTGATTGCCAGACTCAAGGAAATCGTCCATTATGTAAATGTCCACCAGGAACAACTGGAAACCCAACCATCAAGTGTTCTGCAATGGCCTTTGATGAACCACCAAAACCATACCCACCAGAAGTAGGCAAAGAACCTGTACAACCAGATTCTCCAATCAGTCCCATTGCAGGTCCTACAACCACAGGACTCCCACCTCTGGTAGCAGATTCACCTCGTCCCACAGAACCTTACCACCACGACCTCCACCCACCATTGTATCCATGCAATTCCCATTGATGGTGAAAATAATGATCGACCTGTGAATGTGACAACTCTTTGCTTAAACAAATTGTGTTATGATGCTTGCAGCCTTGGAATTTGTGGAGCATGATGCT
>NW_020871780.1:359926-372426 GCF_003789085.1 Penaeus vannamei
TGCCGGTGTTGAACGTCTGACTGCGTAGTCGACGAGGAGTGCCCATCGTGGCTCGCCTGCATCGACCAGGAGTGCGAAGACCCGTGCAACTGCGGCCCCAACGCTGAGTGCCGCGTTGTTAACCATCGTCCCCAGTGCTTGTGTCTACCAGGCTACGAGGGCAACGCCGTCGTCGAGTGCACGCTGAGTGAGTATCTTGGCGACGTTCTTCGGTTGCCGTAGGTGCCGTCTCCGTTGCGTTTTACGCTTCGCTAGATGTGATCTCTTTTCGTGCCTGTTGATACCGTTTTCTATGTATTGTTTATTTTGTCTGGTTCCGGAAAGTAGCTGCCGACCCTCTGGCATCCTCATTCACCCTTCACAACTGCCTCCTCACCCGCAGGACCCGTCGGCGAACCGTCCTTCAAGGAGTGCCAGACCGACGGCGACTGCCCGAGCAAGCTGGCGTGCTTCGACGGCCGCTGCGACGACCCTTGCCTCGTGGTCAAGCCCTGCGGGGTCAACGCCAAGTGCGAGGTCATCGACACCCTGCCCTACAGAACCATGACGTGCGAGTGCCTCCCGGGCTTCATCGGAAACGCCTACGTCGAGTGCTCGCCACGTAAGGAAAACCCGGCTGGAGTGGGTCGGCCGTTTTGCTGCCACACTAACATGGATTCGTTGTCGCTAATCAGTAGTATTATAATTATCTTGATTTGATTTACGTGTTTATTAATTCGTTTACTTTTGTACTTAGCAGGGAACTTTACTAACCCAGTCTCACAATCAGAATTGAATTGGGCGAATGCTTTCTAACCCTGAATGTCAATGTCTGTTAGTTAAATAAGAAAAATCATTTAATGATTAACTGTTATTTTTATATAGTTGCCAGTAGATGACATACTATTCAGGGTTGGAATAACTGACAGAAACATGAGAGATATTACATGTTTCTTTGATACTACACTTTATATTTATCACGTTTTACTAACCACCTTAATTCCATATCGTTTCAGAAAAAAATCGTCAGTGTATTGAACTCCTTTTTTTTATCCTTTTTAGGATTATAATATTTTTTATTATATTCATTACTCGAAAAATAACCAGCAGAACCGAACACACATCATCCGAATTCAATAGGGTTATTTGAACTAATACCAGACGATTTTCCAAAATACATTTTTTTTTCAAATCTCACAAAATATTCAGGATTTCATTTTAAGGAAAAAAAAAAAAAAAAAGATAATGATAATGGCTTATATCTTTATAATCAAATCACTCTTAGCAAATATATGTGAACACTATAATGATGGTGATTATTGTGATGCTAAAAAACGACCGAATTCCCACACCAGGCCCGACAGAACCCCCAGGCTGTGCTGCCGATGACGAGTGTGGCTCGACCGAGATTTGCCGCAACCGACAGTGCCTCGACCCCTGTGCCATCCTCAACCCGTGCGCGCCCAATGCCGAGTGCCAGGTTGGTGCCATTGGCTTTTTTATTCATGTGTTTCTTGCTATCAATCTCTTTTTATGTATTTATTATTACCATGATGGTTTATTAATTTGATATTTAGTTGTTTGTTTATCAGCTATTATTTTCCTTTTTCTTTTTTTTCGCGTATATTGTGTATAAGAATGGGATAAGAAATACTTAACATTCGTACAAGTTTTGGAGGCTTTTCTTTTGTTCTTTCCTTTTTTGGTGTTGCTATCTTTATTTCTCTCTCTGTTATCTTTCTTTCTCCTCCTCTGAAAGATAGTTACACCCTCTTTCTCTTCTCTCTTTCTTACTCTTCGTCTCTCCTCTCCTCTCTCTCTCTCTCTCTCTCTCTCTCTCTCTCTCTCTCTCTCTCTCTCTCTCTCTCTCTCTCTCTCTCTCTCTCTCTCTCTACACTTTCTCTCCCCTTCTCCATCTCTCCTTCTCCTTCCCCACTCCCCTCTCCCCTCTCCCCTCTCCCTCTCCCCCTCTCCCTTCTCCCTCCCCACTCTCCTCTCCCTTCGCTTCCCTCTCTTTCCCTCCCCCTCAGCCCTCGTTACACCCCCCCCTCTCCTCCCCCAGGTCCTCGACCGTCGGCCCCAGTGTTCGTGCCCGCCCGGATACACAGGCAACCCGAACGTGAACTGCTACCTGAGTGAGTACCCGATGCCAGTGCACTGTCCGCCTGCTGACTGAATGTTTGTCTGCCTGTCCGTCTAGAGCTGACAGAAGACGTTTATTTAATACTTATTAATAGTCTAACCCAAAGGATTGTTTAGTCACAGTGATGGATCAGTTTTTAGTCGTACTAACAAAGTAAAAATGTGAGTCTAGTAATGTTGTAATTCCAAATCTAACGGCCAAGCATATGTTTATGTTGTCGAGCTATGTACAAATAACTTGTGTGTGTATATAAAAATTCACAAAGCCGCAGCACTGTGCATGATGACGTCACAAGCTCACCCACTCGCCACAGCTTGATGTTTGTTGCTTGTTCGTTGTTAGTTATGTGTTCTCGCTTTATAACATCTCACAAACGCTAGCTTAGATTTGTTTTCGTATGAACTTAGCTTTTTATTATCTTAGTGTGATATGTGTTTGTCGAAGTTGTTGCTGTAGGTTCACGTTTATTTGTTTTTTGTTTTTTTTACTTGCGCAGTTTCAGCGAAAATTAGTTTTTTATGTCATGTGGAGAAATTATTTTTTACGCGTTATTCGGTGTCATGAAAGCACGATGAACCTCCTGCCACAACTTCTTAGAATTGCTTGTTGTGTTGTCAAAAGTCGCGAAGGTGACGCATGGCGACGCTGTTTTGTTCCCAGCCTCATCGATGCCTAATTCTCGTCTTAAAACACTAAAATGGATATGCATCTTTTTTTTTTCTTTCTTTTTTTTACTTTTTGTTACTTTTTCATTCGAATACGTTGAGGTTGAGAACCCCAAAGCAGCATCGCCACGCCATTGACGCCCCTGTCAACCTAACACCCTAACACCACCCCCCTGACCCCCCTTAGCTGCCCCCCGCCCGGCCCGTAAGTGCGAGATAGACATCGACTGTTTTAAAATTGACAAGTGTTTGGATTCTCGCTGTCAAAACCCGTGCTTCGCCGCCAACCCTTGCCCTCAGAGCTCCGTGTGCAAACCCTACAGGCACCAGCCCTACTGCATATGTCCTGAGGGCACGACCGGCGACCCAAACGTTGATTGTCGTCCAGGTAGGAACTCTGCCCCCCCCCCCCCCCACCCCTCCCTGCCTATTCCCTGTCACCTCCCCTGCCTCCCCCTGGCCCTCCCCCATCAACTATCTCGTGATGCCGAGAAAAGGTATGGGCGGCAGAGAATAATTCCAGGGTGCAAAATTAGAGATGAGATTATGATATTGCGCCATACCATTTCCCAGCAATATAGTAACAAAAAAGAATGAGAAATATATAAAAAAATAGATAAAATTAAAGGATGATGAATCACAGAGCACACAGCTGATGGCATGTATTCAGATTCGCTTGTGTTGCACGTCGCTTGTGTACAATCAAAACAAATTTTTCTGAAAGACCTCCCACCCCACCCCCACCCTATCTAACCAACCCCCCTTCAAGGTAAGTTCTAAACCCAGTTCTCGTTCGATGCAACTTGTTACTCACGCAAAGACATGTTGGTGCATGAAAGCTGAATGTTTACCTCCACCAAGAATAACACAAACCAAACATTTATTTTCATTATTCGATCGTTGTCGTCTCCTGAACCAAATGGACAGAATTATGAAAGCTTGTTCTATGATTTGCATGATTTAAAACTCGTTTTTGCGTCGTGGATGTTGCAGTTCCGCCGCTGGAGCCCGCCTGCCGCGCCGACCCCGACTGCCCGACGGACGAGGCGTGCATCAACCAGATCTGCGTGGACCCGTGCCTGATGGAGGACCCGTGCGGCCGCAACGCCCTCTGCAGGACCCAGCAGCACCGCCCAACCTGCTCGTGCCCCGAGGGATGGGCGGGCAACCCCCAGATCGAGTGCTTCCAGCGTGAGTACCTGAGAGGGGGGCGTCGATACCTGCATGTCGATGGAGGGGAAGGATGCATGACTTTGACGGGGACGAAGGGAGGGGGGAGGGGGGAGGGTCTGGGGATACCGGGCGCGTGAAGGGTTTTGGTGAGATATCGTTGCAGGTGTTGTCGAGGCCCCGAGACGAGCGGCGTTCGGGGAACCCACAGCAATAACCAGTAACCTCCTCGCCGCCGCCGCCATGGGCCCCCCGTGGCTACTAACCTGCTTGTCAGCGCTTAACCCGCTTCTGGATATACTGCCTAACCCGCTGCCTCTAGCTAGACTAACCCGGACAAGGTAAGGGCGCCGTAATAACGTCTCCGAATTCTCTCAGCCGATTGCCTGGTGGACGAGGACTGTCCCACGGACAAGGCGTGTGTCAGCCAGAACTGTGTAGACCCGTGCTCGTACAGCGGCCCCGCCTGCGGTCTCAACGCCGAGTGCAGAGCCGTGCTGCACCGTGCCCAGTGCTATTGCCCGCCGGGTATGCAGGGCAACCCCAGTGTGGCTTGCGTGGCGGTGGGATGCACCTCCAGCGAGGACTGCGCCGACGATAAGGCCTGCGACCGCCTCAACCGAGTCTGTATCCCCGTGTGCGAAGCCTCCACGTGCGCCGTGCAGGCCGAGTGCCGCGCCGCCAACCACGCAGCCATGTGCATATGCCCACCGCCATTCACGGGCAACCCATACCTCCAGTGCTTCCAAGGTAAGCCTCCCAATCACCGAAATCTGTCAAAGCTGCATCAGCACCCGCATATAAATGAACGACGCACATATTCCAATAACAGAGAATATTTGGCAAAGGCCTAACCCCCCCCCGCCCCCGCAGTGCAAGAGCCGCCCATAACGGAGACCCCGGTGGAGCCCGAGTGCCGCAGAGACTCCGACTGCCCCTCGCAGCACGCCTGCATCAACGCCATATGCCAGAATCCCTGCGCGCTCGGAAACCCCTGCCTGCCGTCCCAGGAGTGCCGCGTGGTCGACGGAGTGCCGCTCAGAACCATGGTTTGCGAGTGTCCGCCCAACCAGATCTTGGTCAAGGATGGCGTCTGCATCAGACCAGGTAGGGAATGAGAGCCAAAGATACTTGAACACAATGTCGATGAATATTGAATTTCAATTAACCCAATTATTATTTTTTAATCACACGTCCTAAGATGCAATATTCTTAATGGCTGTTTCAAACCGCAAAATACGAAACCCCTCTCTATATTTTCTGAGAACCAAGCCCCTTCTCCCTGCCCAGGCGCGGTCGAACCGCAGTGCCGCGTTGACCAAGACTGCGCCGACCACGAAGACTGTCGGGAAGGCACCTGCGTGAACGTGTGCCGCCCCGACCCGTGTGGCCTGAACGCCATCTGCATGGGAGAGAACCATCAGTCGCGCTGCCAGTGTGCCCCGAGCTACATTGGCGACCCCTTCGTGCAGTGCAGGAGGAGTGAGTTTGGCTGGCGCTTTTGGCATTTATTTACAGCGTTATTATTGTTATTATTATAATTATCGTTATATATTCATTAGCTTCTGTATCTATACTAACGGAGGAGGGAGCTCTTCCACCATCACTCTTTCCCTTACCCTGCCTACCCTCACTCTCCCTCGCCCCCCCTCTCTCTCCTCACCCCCTCTCTTCCCCTTTCGCCCCCCCCCCACCAGAACCCGCCGTATCCGAGACCCCCGACCCCGAGTGCACGACCGACGACCAGTGCAGCGACTCGGAATCCTGCGTCAACCAGTACTGCGTGAACCCGTGCATCCTGGACGACCCCTGCGCACCCAACGCTTTCTGCTACGTGCGCGAACACCGCCCCGTCTGCAGGTGTCCGGAGGGCTTCGTCGGCGATCCAAAGATTGAGTGTCGACCTTGTAAGTGTTCGTTCTCGACCGCCCTTCTCGTCGGCACGTTCTCTCTCTCTCTCTCTCTCTCTCGCTCTCGCTCGCTCTCCCGGCCGTTCCCGTTGAGTCACGAGAGCGGGGGAGCCTCCGGTGTTGGGGATCTTGGGTACTGTGTGTTCGTCGTGTACCCTGGCCTGGGGTGTCATGTGCTTCAAAGAAGAAAAGGAAAACGATTTGCATTGTCGTGTCTCCGTACTTGGTCTTGTTTATTCAAATATCTAATCGTTTATTCACCTATTTCTCTCTCTCTCTATCTATCTATCAATCTATCTACCCATCTATCTATCTCTATCTGTCAATCAATCAATCTAGTCATTTCTCACAATGCGATAAGAATATAGATCCGTCAGTCATTATCGGTTCATGACACCACATACAGTACCTCGGATTCCGCGCCGGAGGGCAAGAGAGCGCCCTTGCTGCCGGAGTGACACCTCGCCAGGCAGGAGGGCGAGTGTCAAGGGAACCCTCAAAGCCTCTGACGACTGCGCGACGTGACGATGTGTCATTTCGATGTCACGGTGTCACAGTCAGTGCCGTCTTTCTGTCGTGGTTTTTGAGGGCCCGCTTTTCACTGGAGCGTGTGTGTTTTGTCATTAATGTCTACTAAGCTAACATCTGGCCAGTCCGTACTACTGTTTAAAATATATTTTGATGTATCATCTTATGTGCTCATCACTGTGTTCATCATATGTGTTCATCTGTGTTCATCTGTGCAGCAACGAGTTCATAATATTGTCAGCTTGTGTTCGCTTTTGCTGATAATAACAGTCTGACTGACAAAAGACCGACTATACACGCGCGCGCGCGCGCGTGCGTGCGTGCGTGCGTGCGTGTGTGTGTGTGTGTGTGTGTGTGTGTGTGTGTGTGTGTGTGTGTGTGTGTGTGTGTGTGTGTGTGTGTGTGTATGCGTGTGTGTGTGTGTGCATGCGCGTGTGTATCTGTGTGTCTGTGTGTGAGCGCGTGCGTGCATGTATCTGTGTGTGTGTGTGTGTGTGTATGTGCGTGTATCTGTGTCTGTCTGTTTGTCTGTGTCTCCATGCGTGTGATTGTTCCTTTTTGTGTGTGTGTCTGCATGTGCCTGTATGGGACTGAAAGGCAAAACCAACCTGTAAATATATCTGACCGACGCACGACCGAGTCACCCCGACCGCATGCCATTCGTAGACCCCATGATTCCATGATTCCGAGCTCTCTTCTAGACCAGTAGCCTCATGATCACCGGGCGCCATGAGGTGCCGGTGAGCGCATGGCATGACCCATGTCCCTTGGCACTCTTTCGTGAGATTATATATCTTCCATTTCAGATTTCTTTTAGATTAATGTATTCATTATTTCTTGATTTGTCTCGTATGGATTATAGCATACTTGGATATGTTACCTTCGATGTCTAGTCTTTATTTTGTTTTAATATCTTAATATTATTCTAGTCAAGTAGCTTTACTAATTAACAAAATGCCTGATGATTTAACTAGTCACCCTAACTAGCCAGTAACTAGCCAACTCTCTCCGAACCTTGTACTGAACCCTAGTTCGAGTGTTACTAACCAAGCGGGTATGTTTAGCGACAGTGCCAATTCCGGGCGGGGCCACAAACTGGACCACAGGGGGCACAGGCAAGGCTTGCCGCGCCCACCGGGACTGCGGGCCCGACCAGTGGTGCGAGGGCGGTCAGTGCCTCCGCCCATGCCCCTCCGCGTGCCCTCCCACTGCACTGTGCCGCGTGCATGACCAGCGCCCCGTGTGCTCCTGCCCCCCCAGCTCCACCGGCAACCCCCAGGACCAGTGCCACCCATGTAAGGCCCGGCACGCAGCTGTCGGAAGTCTCCCGAGTTTCCCCTTTGTTGGATGTCGTCTTTTTAGACATGTGTCTTGAATTGAATCTCTAATCTTATCTCTAATTTGATCTCTAATTTAATATTGGTTTGCTAATTAATATGATTAAACTATTTTTGACTCAAGCATTTGCGTCTGCCAATATTGCATCTTGTAGCCTGAGATTAACATCTACTTAGCTGTTAGTTGGGTGATTGCATATATCGTAAGAGATCCTGTGGCCTTCCTCTCAACCTGTCCCCTCTACTACAGTCGGCTGTGTGACAGACGATGACTGCCCTTTCACTGAAAAATGCTTCCGTGGTCAGTGCCGCAACCCATGCAACGCTGGCCGCCCATGCGCACCCACGGCCACTTGCACACCATCCAACCACCACGCACTGTGCACGTGTCCACCTGGTTACACGGGAAGTCCAACTGACTCCTGTGTACCAGTGGGTTGTACCTCCTCTAACGAATGCCCAAGTGACCAGGCCTGCTACAGGGGATCCTGTGTGAACCCCTGTGTCCTGGATTCCCCCTGTGGGCCTGGCACCTCCTGCCTTACCACTGGTCACACAGCCACGTGCGCCTGTCGCCCTGGGCTTTTTGGAGACCCACATATTTCATGCACAGCCCCAGGAACCACGTCCCCGCAGTGCAAGACGGACTTTGACTGCGTAGGAACAAAGGGTTGTATTGATGGAACATGCAAAGACCTGTGTACCTATCTGCGTCCTTGTGGCGAGAACGCTCTCTGCCGCACTATAGACATGGCCAATTTGCGAACAGTTTCTTGTGAGTGCCCACCAGGTCATACTGGAAGTGCCTATGAAAAGTGCCAAAAAGTAGATGAAGAACAGCCCAAGTGCCAATTAGATGCCGAGTGTCCCTTGTTCGAAGGCTGCATCGATGCCCAGTGCAAGGACCCATGCGAAGAAAACCCGTGCGCCCTGAATGCAGAGTGCCGTGCGGTCAACCACCGTGCCATCTGCTACTGTCCCCCTGGCTACACTGGGGACGGACACACATCCTGCTCTCGCCTTGAGTGTAGCCGCGACACAGACTGCCTCGAGGACAGTGTTTGCTTCAACAACAGGTGTACGTTGTCTTGCACTCTCTCAAGGCCTTGTGGCACAAATGCAAAGTGCCACGCCTCCTTACACAGATCAGAATGCCAGTGTCTCCCAGGCTACAAAGGAGACCCTTACACACTGTGCTCAAGTGTTCAGTGCACCTCCGATGACTCATGTCCCTCCACACACACTTGTTATGGCAAGACCTGTGTAGACCCATGTCAGCAAGACCAGCCATGCCATCCGTCACAGGAATGTAAGGTCGTCAACCACAAGCCCGTCTGCAGCTGCCCTGCTGGCTTCACACAACAGACAGACAAGTGTATCCCTATAGGTCTTGGATGCTCTGTTGATAATGACTGCAACTCCGGTGAGGGTTGCGTGGATGGAAAATGTACAGACCTTTGTCGAGATAATCCCTGCGGGCTAAAGGCAACCTGCACTGTACAAAACGGCCGTCCTCTGGCCAGTGTCTTGTGCCAGTGCGGGCCAGGCCTGACTGGAGACCCATTCAGAGAGTGTGTCACCGTGCCAGCCCCAAAACCAGGCTGCACTACAGAGTACGACTGTCCATGGGATGAGACCTGCGAAGACGGCCGCTGTGTAGACCCATGCCAGACCACTCGCTGTGCTCCAGGGGCCATCTGCCGCGCCCTTGGACACCGTGGCGTCTGCTCCTGTGCTGCTGGCTCCAAGGGAGACCCCAACGTCCTCTGCACGACAAGTAAGTTTAAGTGTACTATTTAGTCTGAGTGAAATATGGTTTAACATTTATAGTATTGGATTTTGAGCGTTAAACTGGCTTAGTCAACACCTGTATTTATAATGGATCATCTCTCCCACAGTTGGCTGTACACAACGGTCAGATTGCCCAGTAGAAGAAGCATGTGTCAACGGACGATGTGTGGACCCATGCAAGGAGAGGAACCCCTGTGGCCCCAGTGCCAAATGCCAGACCACCAAGCAAGGCCCAGTATGCACGTGTCCTGAAGGCTTTGAGGGCGATGCCTATATCAGGTGCCAACCTTCAGGCTGCCAAGACAACTCCCAGTGCCCTGACAGCCAGGAGTGCCGTGAGGGAGAGTGCATGGACCCGTGTGACCTCCAGCAGTGTGTAGCCAATTCTGAATGTTTTGTGCAGAATCGCCGAGCAACATGCAAGTGCCTCGAAGGGTACAGTGGAGACCCTGACCGATTCTGCTCGCCACCGCCCTCTGCAGAATGCCGCAGTGACAAGGACTGCCCTGCTTTGCAAGGTTGCATTGATGGGAAGTGCCAAGACCTCTGCGAGGTGATTCACCCTTGTGGCACCAGTGCCGTGTGTAAGGTCATTGACAACAGACCATTCAAAGCAATGTCCTGCTCTTGTCCCGACGGCTACGAGGGCGACCCCTACTACGCTTGCACTGCAGGTGAGTTGCGCTCGGCACTTGAAAAAACTATTTCTTGTGAGCTCTGTAAATTGTCGAAATACAGTGCAACAATTTTCACCAATCATATAGTTGATTAACGTGTTATTCGTATTTTTTACAGTTACTGAAGAAGACTGCAGCTCTGATCTGGAGTGCCCCCTGCGCTTCTCTTGCGAGGCAGGGAAGTGCCGAAATCCCTGCCCCGCCGGATGTGGCACCAATGCCACGTGCTCCGTCCTCAACCACCGCCCTGTGTGCCACTGTCAGCCAGGCTATGCAGGCATTCCGGAGGAAGGATGTTATAAGAGTAAGTATCAAAGAGCAAATTATTGTTTAACCACGCACACGCACACACGGATATGGTATGTGATTCTATATACGCATATATGGATGTGTGTGTGTCTATATATATATATATATATATATATATATATATATATATATATATATATATATATATATATATATATATATATATATATATATATATATATATATATATATATATATATATATATATATATATATATATATATTCTATATATATATATATACTATACATGTATATATATTACATATTAAATATATATATATTATATATATATAATATATATATATATATATATATGTATGTATGTATGTATATATATATATATATATATATATATATATATATATATATATATATATATATTATATGTGCATACATTTATGTGTGTAGATGCACATATGACTATATATGTTGTTAATTAACAGAAATATGTAAAAGAATGTTTTAACAAAATGCCTCTTCTCTTGCAGTTGATTGTGAAACTGACGATAACTGCCAAGACTCAGAAATCTGCAAACAGAACGTCTGTGTCGACCCGTGTCGCAAGGACAACTCTTGCCCACCAAGTGCCAAATGTATCACTGCCAATCACCGTGCTCAGTGCCAGTGCCCCCCAGGCACCTCAGGGAACCCGCAGGTGTCCTGCCAGCTGGTGGAGTGCACGGCGGACCTGGACTGCAAGAGCTTCGAGGCCTGCGTCAACGGCGAGTGCAAGGACCCCTGCTCCTACTACAACCCCTGTGCCGTAGGCGCCACCTGTAGAGTCGCCAGCCATGAATACACTTGCACATGCCCTCCAGGGCTTCAGGGCGACCCGAGGTTCAGCTGCGCGGCCCCGAAAGACCCTCTAGGGTGTGTCGTGGACAAAGACTGCCCCGACACCCACGGCTGCATCCTCAGCTCGCTCGTGACGCGTTACCACAGCAAGATTTCCGCCGTCTACGTCCGCTTCGACGATAAGGACTCCGGCGCGACCTGCAGGGACCTCTGCGAGGAGCACAAGCCATGCGGCCCCAACGCCGTCTGCTCGGTCATCGACTCCAAGCCTCGGCGCTCCATGAGCTGTGCCTGCCCGCCCGGCTTCCACGGCGACGCCAAGATAGAGTGCCGAGAAAGTGAGTAACTGGTGCCATTTACTGTCTCATGTTTCATGCTGAGGCTGATACGAAGGTGATGCTGTAAAAACCCATTTGCTCATTTTATTTTTACATATTTTTGCTTACATTTTATTATCTTTTCTCTACAGTTCCATCTCAAGGAGGATGTGTCCGTGATACAGACTGTCTCTTCAGCGAGGCCTGCATAGAAGGGCTGTGCCGAGACCCTTGCAACTGCGGCCTCAACGCCCAGTGCCACGTGTCGCAGCACCGCCCGTACTGCAGCTGCCCGTTCGGTCACGCCGGCGATCCCAACGTTGCATGCTACAGAAGTGAGTTCATTTATCAGGATGTTTTACATGGGGACATTCATCGGCGAACGTGAAAATTAAAGGGAATAAAGGAGCGGATAGAAAATATTGTTTTATATATGTTCGATGAATATACAGAACTGAAAGAATTGAACTGATAGTTAACCTTCCTATTTGATTTTTTCAACAGCCGAGTGCAACAGCGACGTTGACTGTCCGAGCGACAAGGCCTGCGAGGATCACGAGTGCGTGGATCCCTGCGCGAGCGACGAGGCCCCGTGCGCCCCCTCGGCCCTGTGCAGAGTGCTCGGACACAAAGCGCAGTGCTCGTGCTCGCCAGGGGAGCGAGGTGACCCCAAGATCCAGTGCCTGGCTATTGCCTGCAGAGGCGACTCGGAGTGCCCTCACAACCTGGCGTGCGAGGACGACCAGTGTATCGACCCGTGTGAAAGAGACGCGTGTGGTGTGGGCGCCGTGTGCTCAGTGACGGCCCACAAGCGCACCTGTCAGTGCCTCGAGGGGTACTCGGGCGACCCAGAGGTGGCGTGCCGCCCACAGAGCTGG
>NW_020871780.1:377426-387426 GCF_003789085.1 Penaeus vannamei
CTGACTGTGAGGATGACCAAGCCTGCTATGACGGCGTGTGCGCCAACCCATGCTTGGTCGATGACCCCTGCTCCAGAAATGCCGAGTGCTACGCTGCGCAGCACAGAGCACAGTGTCGCTGCCCGTCAGGCCTTCAGGGCGATGGCTACACCGAGTGTCTGGTCATCGGCTGCAGGGCTCACTCCGAGTGCCCGAGCGACCGCGGCTGCATCAACAACCAGTGCATCAGCCCCTGTGCATACGAAGACCCCTGCTCTCCCACCGCCGAATGCGTCAACCACGAGCACGAGGCCCGCTGCCGCTGCCCGCCCGGCACCACAGGAAACCCTAAGGTGCAGTGCATCCCCATCGTGGAACCCGAGTGCCGCGTCGACGGCGACTGCGAGAGCCAGCTCGCCTGCATCGACGAGCGCTGCGTCAACCCATGTGCGGTGCTGGACCCGTGCGACGACACCGCCATCTGCAAGGTGGTCGACACACTGCCGGTCAGGACCATGCTTTGCGTGTGTCCCGACGGCATGGTCATCGAACAGGGTGGCAGCTGCGACCTGTTGCCGCCCATCAAGCCCGGCTGCACGTCCGACCCGGAGTGCCCCTCCGACAAGGCGTGCTTCAACGGCTTCTGCAAAGACCCTTGCATGTGCGGCCCCAACGCCGTCTGTGACATCGTCGAGCACCACCCTGTGTGCTCGTGCAAGCGCGGCTACGAGGGAGACCCAGAGATTCGCTGCGACGAAATCAGCTGCTACAGCAACGACGACTGCCCCACGACGCACGCCTGTCGCAACGGGCAGTGCGCCCCCGTGTGCGGCCCCAACAACGAGCCGTGCGGCGAGGAGGCCGTGTGCCAGGGCGTGAGCCACGAGGCCGTGTGCTACTGCCCCCCGGGCTCCCGGGGCAACCCGCGCACTCAGTGCATAGCCATCGGCTGCGCATCGAACGACGCCTGCCCCGGAGACCGCAGCTGCATCAACCAGCGCTGCGTGAGCCCCTGCAGCCTCGACCCGTGCGAGGAGCCAGCCACCTGTCGCGTGGCCGACCACCGGCCCGACTGTCCGTGCCCGCCAGGGTTCAACGGCACCAGAGACAACGGCTGTGAAAAGAGTAAGTAACTTCTAAGGTATTCATGCGGTGTAAGCATTTAATTCCATCTCTTCTTTCTTTGCTACAATACGTATTGATTATTATCAACACAATTTTAAACGATTTAATGAAGTGTAGAAGATAAAGGTGACCACTTGAAGCCTCGCAGCCCGATGCCTCGAAACGACGCCCTTAGACCCAGCCAACAGGCGGCCTCCGACAGCGACCTTCCGCACTCACCCCTTTCCTTTCCTCCCGCGCAGTCGTCGTGGGCTGCCGCAGCGACGGCGACTGCCCCAGCAAAACGGCCTGCATCAACGGCGAGTGCATCGACCCCTGCGGCCTGGAGCCCTGCGGGGAGAACGCCGAGTGCCGAGTGGTCGACACCGTGCCCGTCCGAACCGTGGCGTGCGAGTGCCTGCCGGGCTACCAGGGCGACGCGCTCGATAAGTGCATTCCAAGTAGGCCGCCTTTGTGTGTGGGTTCTGAGGGGGGGGGGGATCTTGGAGGGAGGAGGGAGGGAATAATCCAGGAGGGAGTTGAGATGGAGGGAAGGGAGGATGAGGGAATCTAGGGAGGGAGGGAATCTAAGGACGGATACTAACAGCAAAGGGAGATTTTAAAAATAACGATTTATTAACCTTTATCGTTAGAAGGGTCAAGTGGGGAAGTATTAACCATCTTACTATTAATCATTTTATTAATTACTGTGGATCAGGGAGAAGATAAGTCCACCAAGATTATAAGGCAGGAGGATTCAAATAACCAAGGACACACAGTACTAATTTGGGAACGAATATGATACACGAGTGAGTTGTTCGCAGGAAACAAATAATGAAAATAGTAATAAAAGTATAAAAAAGAATTGGTCATTGCATTTCGTTTGATACAAAGTGAAGTGAACTTTATAGGCTATATATATATATATATATATATATATATATATATATATATATATATATATATATATATATATATATATATATATATATATATATATATATATATTTATTTATTTATTTATTTATTTATTTATTTATGCATATACATATGTATACATATGTGTGTGTTCATAGTCACACACACACACACATGCAGTGTACATGTGTGCGTGCCTGTGCATACATCTCACTCGTGTTGGTTCGCTTCCCAAGCATGGCTCTATAAGTATTGCTTTTTGCATCATGTGTCACTTGCATTTTCATTATTAATACCAAATTGCATTGCATTCCCTTGTTGCTTTTTACTGATATTTAAACACATTTGCCTGAATTGTTTGCTTTGCCCAAATGTCTGATATTGTTGCATTTTTAATTTTTTTTTGTGCAATTGCATATTGTTGACAATTTGTGTATATCCACCGTTTTCTTTCAGCAATCAGCACGCTCTTTTGTTGCAAAAGGCAGTTTGAGAAAAGAAAATCATATAAGCTGAAAAAAAATGCATATTAGATGAGAAAAAATATGTGTAAGATCTTCGTAAATGTCTTGGTCTCCTTTGTATGAAGTATTCACTCATAAACGAATTGCAATCTTGTTGATATTTAAATGCAACAGTGAAACACTACCTTAAGAAAATGATAATAATCTCAAACTGCCTTTATTATGCTATTTGATGCCTGTGCTCATCATTTCATCATTTGACGTGTTGATGCATAATCATTCATCTAATCAGCTGACTTTTATCATGCATGTCTGATGTCAGATTAACTGTTCATGACTTTATAATATTTTTTACTGACTTATTTCTATGTGTGTATTTGTTTACGTATTTTTTCTGTGACTGTTCTCAAGAAGTTCATTATTGTAAAGTTTTGTTGACTCTGAAAGACATGAATAATGTGGATTTTTCTCTATAATTTTGCAAGATTTTAGATTGACTTGAACGAAGCCAAGAGACACTGAACGAACACATATGACGCCTGCCTCATATGCTTATTTTTGTAATGCGTCGCTTTTTTAATATTTGTCTTGCTTATTTTGGCTTTTTTTGTGTATTATTTGTTGTATTACTAACAAATGACTTGTTTTTTATTCCAGGTTCATTAACATTTATATTTTTGTTAACGAATGAATGCTTGCATGTGGGAGGTGGTGGTGGTTCATTTTATTGTATATTATTTTAGATTTTTTATAGCATATTTGTATTTTAGTTTTATGACATAAGGGGGAATTTATCATAAGAATTTTAGTAATTTTGACATATATGTTTTGTGTGATTTATGCAGCTGTTTTTTCTGTTTGTCTCACGGTTTTATATTGTTCCACTGTTCGTTACGCACGGTTTAATAATTTGAGTTCATCATTGTTTAAAATATCATCATGGAATATATATGTACACACAATTGGCATACAGAAAGTCATGAAATATTTAGATAGACAAAAAGATAATCATTGAAAAAAGAGGAAAATCGAAGCGAGAAGAAGCGCGCTTCGCCGGCCCGCCATACTGAAGCCCTCTCTCGCCGCAGCGACCGTGTGTCCGTTCGAAAAGGGCTTCATCCTGGACGAGAATGACCTCTGCATCTGCCCGGCGGAGCGAGGCTTCTACGTGGACGAGAACGGCAACTGCGCCCGCTGCCCCGTCGAGATGGGCTTCGTGCTCTCCGAGGACGGCATGTGCGTCTGCGACCCCGACAAGGGCTACGTGCTCACCCGCGCCGGCACCTGCGACTGCCCGCTGCCCGCCGAGAAGGACGAGGACGGCGACTGCGTTGGTGCGTGGAGGCCGCTTCATTCATCTGTTGTGACTCGATATTTTTATTTACCAGGCTTTTACATTTTTATCATTATTATTATTATTATTCATACGCACATGCTTCACTCAGCTAAGCTAAATATCCGCGTGCAATCCCCGACGCTGACCTGCCCCTCCTCCCCGCAGTGCGAACGGAGCCGCCCATCCCCCGCGGCTGCACCAGCGACTCGGACTGCCCGACGGACAGGGCCTGCGAGCAGTCCGTGTGCATATCGCCGTGCGCCTACGACCCGTGCGCCAAGTACGCCACCTGCATCGTCGTGAACCACAAGGCCGTCTGCACCTGCATCTCGGACTACTCCGGCGACCCCTACCAGAAGGACGACGGCTGCAGTAAGGCGCCCTTGGATTTGCTCTTGTTTTTTCTTTTGGGTGGGGGGGGGCGTGGGTATTAGGCCGTTCATACGTCCGTATGTGTGTCTCCGGTGTGTCTGTGAGCATTAAATGGGTGGAAATCATTATCAGCAGTATGATATCAGGTTCAAATCAGTAACCATGTCTGCGCGCGCGTGTGTGTGTGTGAGTATGTATGTACATATGTATGTATGTGCCTGTATGCATATGCTGCATATCCTCATGTAACGCACCTAAACCCGCCCGCTGCCCGCGCAGAGCCGACCTTCGCCCGCACGGACTTCCCGCGCCCCGACATGCTGGTCAACTGCCTGGCCGACGGCGTGCAGGTGGACATCAACGTGGGCGACCCGGGCTTCAACGGCGTCATGTACGTCAAGGGCTACTCCAAGAACGAGGAGTGTCGCCGCGTCGTCCGGCCGGACGTCGACGTCGGCACGATCGACTTCAAGGTCAAGTTCAACACGTGCGGACTCATCCACGAGAACGTAAGTCGGCGATTTAAGTGGTGTTGATGGTCACTGGTTATTCGTTTATTTATGTTACTGTTCTGTGGTGGATTATTTGAAATATCCGAATAAAGTGTTCACATATTCTTTTTCTTATACCAAGGAACCTCACGAACTGACCTAAATCCTCCCCCGTTCGTTTCCTCAACAGGGATTGGCCCGGTTCATCCTGGTGCTCCAGAAACATCCTAAGCTGGTGACGTACAAGGCGCAGGCGTACCACGTCAAGTGCACGTACAACACCGGCGAGAAGACCATCACCATCGGCTTCAACGTGTCCATGCTGACCACCGCCGGCACCATCGCCAACACGGGTCCTCCGCCGACCTGCATCATGAAGATCACCGACCAGAACGGCGACGACATTCGCGGCGCCGAGATCGGAGACCTGCTGATGCTGCGCGTGCAGGTCGAGCCATCGAGTGAGTGGCCAGGCTTTGGTTTAGTTGTTTGAGGGGGACGTTTCAAGCGTGGGTTGTTTGGTGTTATTTCAGTCGGACGGTTTGGTTCGCACCTGGATCTCGTTTTTTCTGCAGATCCAGAACAGGTAATGCTTCATACCGAGCAGCAGCAGCTAATGCATTTTCTCCTTCTTCGCTTCCCTGCAGACATCTACGGCGGCTTCGCCCGGAGCTGCGTGGCGCTGACGGCGAACAGCGACGGCGGCGACAACGAGTACATCGTGACGGACGAGAACGGCTGCGCGACGGACCCGGCCATCTTCGGCGAGTGGGAACAGGAGGACGGCGACGAGAAGACGCTTGTGGCGCTCTTCAACGCCTTCAAGTTCCCGTCGTCCAACTCCATCCGCTTCCAGTGCAACGTGCGCGTGTGCTTCGGCCGCTGCCACCCCGTCAACTGCAACGGCTACGACGCCTTCGGCAAGCGTCGCCGTCGCCAGGCGCTCGAGGAGGACGCCGAGGTGCTCTACGCCAACGAGGCCACGTACGAGGGCCAGCTCAGGGAGATCACCGTCACGTCGCCCGCCATCATCACCATCGAGAGCCGCGCAGACAGGCTCACCGCGCCCGAGAGTGAGTAGTGCAGGCAGCCTGCGCGCTTCGGTTTCGCGGGGCTCTCTCTCTCTCTCTCTCTCTCTCTCTCTCTCTCCTCTCTCTCTCCTCTCTCTCTCTCTCTCTCTCTCCCTCCTCTCTCTCTCTCTCTCTCTCTCTCTCTCTCTCCCTCTCTCTCTCTCTCTCTCCTCCTCCCTCTCTCTCTCTCTCTCCTCCCTCCCTCTCTCTCTCCCTCTCTCTCTCTCTCCCTCCCTCCTCCCTCCCTCCCTCCCTCCCTCCCTCCCTCCCTCCTCCCTCCCTCCTCTCTCTCTCTCCCTCTCTCTCTCTTCCTCCCTCTCTCTCCCTCGCTCTCTCTCTCTTTCTCTCTCAGGTTTATCATCGATCTTTGTGATCCTTTTGTTGACATATGTAACCCATGTTCCTGACCATCTTCCCCCTGTGTGTTGTGCGGTGCAGCAAAGAATATCCATAGTAACAAATGGAATTAAAACTAAGTCTAATCTTAATCCCCCTCCTTCCGCAGACCCCGAGGGCGTGGGCGTGGAGGAGGTGTGCGTGAGCAAGTGGGGCTTCATCATCGCCCTCATCATCACGGCGCTGCTGGCGCTGGTGGCGGTGGCCGTGGCGGTGTCGTGCTGGCTCATGGCGTACCGACGCAAGCCCAAGCACGCGGGCCCGCTGCCGCACCCGCCGGAGTTCCCGAACCCGCTGTTCACCACGCCGGAGCCCCTGGCCGAGCCCTCGCCGGACTACTTCTCGTGAGCTCGCCTGGCGCCGTCCAGACCCATACTGTGATTCCTAACAGAAAAGCGAACCTCGTCTCCTTCGTGGACTAATGAATCGCATGTGATGCGCCAGTGAACCCAAGCGAGAGTTCTAGCAATACATTTCCTGCCGGAAAAAAAATGTTCAACGAACGACGAGAATTTCGAAGCAAACGAATAGAAATAGAATATTATAACTGTGACTTTTCTTATGAAATTGTGAATGTGTGACGTTTAGGTGAAAATATGTGACTTTATATATATATTTGTATCTATATTGGAGCGAGAGGCTTTCGCGTCGAGAGGGACCTCCGCCCGAGCGCCGTGCTCCTCCACGTCCAACACCTTGTCCTAAGTTCCGCAGAAACCACAGGAGTCGGCCTCGAGGCGGAGACGACCTCGAGACGCGAACGGAAGTGAAAAGAGGAAGAAGAAAAGGAATACTAGAGAGACTTCAATATCATGAGATTTTTTTCCTTTTTTTAGAAATGTGTGAAGTATTCGTTATTATATATTTTTTTGTACAAAGTCATTTCACATCGCTCTATCTGAAAATATGCCCCGCTCTGCTACATTTGCTGACGCGGCGATTTATTTTGGGCATCATTTCAGCAGATGGCATAGCAGTGGCCTGAATTCCCGGCGTATTATTACTTTCTGTAAAACGAGAGACTTAACTAAACTTCAAAAACGATGAAACTCAAACCCGACACAGTCTTACCAAGAGTTCAGGGGCAAGATAATGATATCGGCTCTTCAACTCCTAATTCCAAAGAATTCCATTTTTTTGTTTTTGTTTTTTACCTTAGCTTCAATTAGCTCTTTCTTTTTTAATTAATCATATGTATGATGATGTCAAATAATCGTAGGTGCTCATGGACAAGTCGCTGTTATGTCCAAATCTCTTCAAGTGTCAAATGTAAAATGGTAAGCAATTCCCAGCCTTATGCAGGCGGTCAGTAAGACATGACTTTCCGCCAATGGATGGAAATGGTTCTTATTGGCCGGATGCATAAGGACCGGAATCGCTCATCGCATTACAAGTGTATAAAAACTGGCCTGCCATGGCGGCTACGGGGAGTCAGGGTGAGGTTCTTTAAGCAGTCAGTGCTGCTAACAGTAGGTAGACGGAGGTTGTTTATATATAAGAGATTTTTAGCAGACGCACAAAGGTTGAACTCCCCCTATCTACTTGGCAGGGCCGCAATTTTATAAATGGTTATGAAATGTGTTAAGTTATATGTGCACGTAGATGATAGTAATCTCCAGTCAAGGAAAATTCAAAGAGTTTTTTTGGAGAGACGTCTCGCCAGGTGCCACGTGGCTTTGTCGTGACGCTGTCTGGGTCCCGCTCTCTGATTGGTCCGTCCGTCGAGGGGCGTGGTCTAGAGAGGGTGACGTCATCGCTTGGAACCTTTTTTTTTACAGTCCTCTCTGTATTTTTGCCAGGTTTTAATAGATGAAAAAAATAAAGGTATATCTCGCGACGGAACTGACAGAGATCCAAAACGACAGTCGCGATTTCCTCTCTGAATGCTTCAATAGTTATTTTGTATATGAGTTATAAAGAAAAATGTCTTCCGAAAAATATATGTGATATTTCGACATGTATAGTCTTTAGAAGCAGTTGTGTAATCAATTTACGTAGTCTAACAACAACGCTGATTTCATCAATTAAAAAAAAATGAAATTACATTAATCGCTCTAACCAAATAATGAAGGCAAGCCAAAACTGTAGCGGTGTTTATTTCCTTGTGGTTCTTGCACATGCAAGCAGACTGACTTCAACAAAGGCATATTTCCACACTTGTTATGACTACATTACTGTGATTCTACGCCTGGGTGCGATGCTTTAAGGCCAATATGCCTTTGTTTGACTCATTGGGAATTTTTTTTACTATTAGTTTCGCCATTCTAATTTTTCCTCCCCGAGTTTTCCCAAATAAAAAAGAATGATAGGGTGATGGGTCTCACTCCTCCGTAACTCCTTTGCCCACTGCAGACCAAAGCCAACGTTTTCTTTCCCGTCTCTCTTTTTTTTTTACCCGAAACTAAAACAAACTTGGTGACGGTGCTTTTTCACTCTCCTGGATAGACATGAGCTGGTCTTTTTTTTTGCGTCGTAGAAATGGCTTGCCTTTAATTTTTTTTTTTACTCCACCTGGTAATATTATTTTAATATAACGTTCTTATGCTTGAAACAACTGTTAATTTGTCTCACCCATGTAACAAAGATTCTGTTACTGAATAAAGGATATGGAATAATACTGAATCTGTTTCATTTTAACTTTTATTTTCATTTTATGTATGTATGTATCTATGTATATGTACACTTGGCGAAACGTGTGTACTGTATGTCTGTGTGTATATCTGTCTGCATGTTTTTATGTATGTACTCATGTTTGCTGCGTGTCTGTAAGTCTGTATGTCTACATAGTCGATATTTATGTATGTTTCTCTTGAAAAAGGATTCTTCGTGTGTTTGGTTTGCCTTTCATGGGGCAGGAAATCTTACATGAAATACTGAATATACAGATTCTATTACAGTCAAAGAGTGTATTACAATTCATTTAATAGTAATATATTTGCTTATTTATTTTGATTTGTCATTTCTCTTCATTACTTACTCATCTTCCGCTCCTTTGTGTGATAATATTGCCGATTTTTTCTCATTATTATTTTATTACAGTCTAAATGTTCATTTTTCGCAACGATTCATACAAAGGCAGGTTTTTATTATACACAATATCATAAATTTCATTTTCATTATTTGCTTTGTAAAGATTAAATTTCTTTTTCTTAAAAATTGCATCAAATGAAGTTTAGAATAGTATGCAATGATTTAATGATAAAGAGACGCACACTAGAATGGAAAAGGATAAAAAATTACACATGATGATACAACAATTTCCATTTATTTTTTTTTTTTACATAATTGTATTAACCTTATTCATTCACTCATTCTGACTACGTGATAATCTCACTCACACAGATCAGATCACCTTAAAATTAGTTTTTTTTAAAGGTTAGTAGAGGCATTATAAAATCTACTTCCCTATTCACTGCACGTTGTTATAATGAAATTCTTTAGACACCAAAATAGGGGATTATGAAAAATAAATATGAAACAATGTCGGATTAGGAAAAAAATGAAAAGACATGATTAAGAAGAGATAAAAATTGGGGAGATATGTGTGTGGTGTTTTTTATATTGTGGTGGTTTGTTTATCTTTATATTTTTGGTAATTATTGAGGTCGTATTGTTGTCTCTCACCAGCGATATGTATCGTGTGCCGACCCTTCCTTGGATCGGCGTGGAAAAGTGTAAACAAATCTATTAAGTCAGAATTTCCGAGGACTTTGTGGGCCATAGAAAAGAATTTGATATCCAATCCCCCACGAACGTTTCACTAGATGATATCGTGAAAGCGTACTTTTCTTCTAAACAGTTTTGTAAGTTTTTTTTTCACTCTACGGACTTTCCCTCCACATTTCACTGAGTCCTTTATCTTACCGGAGC
>NW_020871780.1:392426-403178 GCF_003789085.1 Penaeus vannamei
TTATTGCATTTCATTTTTTTCTCTCTTTTTTTCTTTTTGATGAGTGTTTTTTTATTTTCTTCTTCATAATTCTGGGGATACGAATGCAAAATCATTTCTGTCTTGCATATTCAGAAACCTGTGATCCATTGGTAACCTTTCTTCATGATTTAAAAATAATTACACAATATTTCTTCAGATTTCAAAAACAAAACCTATTTTTATTCTTTATAACCAACACAAAAAACTCACTATATAAGATTTGCCTAGATTTTGTAATAAAAATGCAAAATTTAAACGAATTAAGAAGAAAACTAAAATTAAAAAACAAAGGATGTTTTTGGGCGTCACTCAGCGTGCAAGACAACATTACTCTCTCTCTTGCACGTCAGAAGACGGAGGAGAGAGAGAAGAGAGAGAGAGAGAGAGAAAAAGAAATCTGGAGGATATGAGAGGAAAGAATGGAGTGATGTTCAATAGAGGAAAACGAATTAGCGAGAGGGAGGGAGGAGAGCCAGATTGCGTATTTTTAAGGCGGAAAGAAATCTGAGACTAGTGGAGATCTAAGGAAGTGAATCGTAAGTAGTAAATGAAGAATGTGACAGCAAAGAGGAGAAGATCGGTAAAACTGAAGATCTGTGTAAGGGAATAGAATGGGGTAAGGGGGGTTAAAAACGAAGAATTGTAGAGAAGGGGTTTTGAAGATGGTGGAGGATGGTGATTGACCAGAACTTAAAGGTTAACGATGGGTTGGAGGGGAGGATGATCATTTTCCCCGTATAGTTGTTACCGGTATAGGATATCACGCGACAGACGTAGAGACGAAGGGAAGGAGGTGAGTAGATGAGAGCGTAAGAGGGAGTAGAGAGAGAGAGCTGAGAAGGAGAGAAGGAGAAAGAGACAAAGAGAGAAGAGGAAAGAGAAGGAACGAGAGAAGAGAATGTGATGACTGAAATGTGAGAGAGACAGGAATGTCTGAGATGAGAGGGTAGAGTGTTTGAGAAGAAGAAAAATGATGGCTGCGTTCGAGTTATAGTTGTTGATCGGTAAGACGAGAAGAGAGGGACGATGAAGAGAGAGAGAGAGGAGAGAGATAGAGATGAGAGACTAAATTGGAGAGAGGAGAAGTAGGATCTGCATTTGATAGCTGTTAACACTTTTTGTACTATGTGATCTTTTTAGAACAGATCGATGAGAAGGTATGACTGAAGAGAGATGGTAGGTTAATGGATTTGCAGACCGTGGGCCGCCGCCCACGGATCGAGGAAGGAAACAAAAAGAAAACCGACTGAGATGGAGGATTGCAGATGTGATGGGGTAGTGCAGAGGAGGATAAGAAGTGGAGAGAGAGTAGTCGGAGGGGGGGGGCAGCCTAAAGAG
Source organism: Penaeus vannamei (assembly GCF_003789085.1). NCBI lineage: Eukaryota > Metazoa > Arthropoda > Malacostraca > Decapoda > Penaeidae > Penaeus > Penaeus vannamei. The sequence continues at coordinate 393,786 of NW_020871780.1, forward strand.
CAGGACGAAATGTGCTAGAGCACAGACCAGGAGAAAGGAGAAGAGAGAGAAATAAGAGAGAGGGGGGGGATAGAGGGAGAGTGAGAGCTGATTTCCTTTGCCGATGGGTAATGATGAGTTATCCGAGAAACGGGGGAAGGGGAAGGGAGAAGAGGTTTTTGAGTGATGGGAGGAGGAGGAAGATAAGAGAGTGAGGGGAGGGCAGAGATGAGAGAGTGGAGTGGGAAGGAGAGAGAGAAAGGAGAGAGAGAAGAGGACGAGTAGGCCAAGCGGCGAGAGAGGGGGGCCGCTCTTTGAGGGCTGATCGTGCCGACGGTGCTATGAGCAGGAAGATTAGGAAAGTCTGCGTCTCCGCCATAGAATAGGATTTTAGGTACTCGAGCCTGAGTGGAAGATAAGAGAGAAGGAAGAAAGATGTAACGTGAGAGACGTGAGAAGAGATGGTTTGAGACGAGGCAGAGAGACGTAGAGATGAGAGGATGTGAGAAGTAGATTGGATGAGAGAGTTTGAGGAAGAGAGAGTTATGTGAGGAATATGAAGAGGAGAGGAAATGCCAGGTGTGAGAGAGAAATCGAAGAACGAGAAAGAGAGAAGACGAGAGAGATCGAGAGAGAGCGGATGACCCGAAAGGCCGAAAGTAGACGAAGAGAGAGAGGACCCAGGGAGAAATAGAGGAATTATAAGGACTGTAGATAGAAGACGAGATGGGGATCTACCAGAGACGAGACCCCGAGAGAGGAAGAGAGAGACGACCAGGACAAGAGAAAGAGAGAGTATTGAGGCAAGGGGAGGAAGCCAAAAAGAAGAGAAAAGACCCTATACGCTGAGAGGAGGAGGTGAGGTGAGTGAAGAGAGAGAGAGGGAGTGTAAGAGGAGGAGAAGAGAGAAGGAAGAGAGGAGAGAGAAGGAGAGAGAGAGAAGAGAGAGAGAGAGGAGAAAGGAAGAGAGGAGAGAGAGAGAGAGAGAGAGAGAGAGAGAGAGAGAGAGAGAGAAGAGAGAGAAGAGAGAGAGAAGAGAGAAGAAGAGAGAGAAGAGAGAGAGAGAGAGAGAAGAGAGAGAGAGAGAGAGAGAGAGAGGAGAAAGAAGAAAGAGAGAAAGAAGAAAGAAAGAGGAGAGAAGAAAAAGATAGAACAGGAAAGAGAGAGAGAAGAGAGAGAGTGGAAAGAGAAAGGAAGAGGAGACAAGAGGAGACGAAGAATGGATAATTGACTGAACAGAAGAGAGAGAGAATGTGGAGGAGAAAGATGAGATAGTGGAGATGGTGAATGAGGAGTAGATGGGGAGGTGGGGAGGGGATCGGAAAGGATTCAGTGGGCCGAGAGAGAGAGAGAGAAAGGAAGGCTTGATCTACTCACTTTCTTTATGGACTTGAGCTGACTAGGCTTAGGACGGGCGGCGGTGCGGACAGTAGGCCCCGCGGCGTGTTGGTACCGTGGCCCGGAGTGTTGGCTAGCGAGGAGGATGCGAGCAGCAGGTGCGCTGGGCGACAGGAGGCATCCCTTTGCGGCCGGGGAGGCAGCACGGGCGGCACAGTGACAATACCCTCCGCCTCTCCACCCCACCTCGGTCCCCCCCGCCGCCTCCTCCGCCGCCCAGCCTCGCACAGCCGCCCACGCCGTCATTCCGAGTGTGCCCACGCCCAGGGAGGAAGCCATGGCCACCCCGCTGGCCACGCGCCCGCCACACTCACGCGCCCGCGCTCCCCGCGTGGCTGCTGCCGCCCACGGACTGCACCCGTCGCCGCCTCCTCGGACAGCGTGCGGGAGTGGGAGGGGGAGCGGCGCGCCAGACTGCGGCCGTGGGGCGGGGGAGCCGGGACGCTCGAGCACGTGAACCCGCCCGTGTCACCTGGGGGCGGGGGGCGGGGTCAGTCACACGTGGAGCGAAAGCACTACAGCAGAATACAAAAGGATTACACAGCACAATGTACAGCTACACCTAGAGCTCTACAGAAGGTGAGAGGGGGGGGGGGGGAGAAGCCGGCGGGTAGGCCTACAGTGTACGGGAAGGCGCTACGGCGTCTCTCCTCAGGAGGCTTTTTGCAAGGCGGCTGGAGGCGGCTGGAGGGCGGCTGCTGGAGGAAACGCTTCCTGTCCTGCGCTCATCACATACAGTACACACAATGCAACACAAAACCCAAATCATACCAACACCGCAATTTGTATTCTAGCTACACGTGGTATTTGTACAGGGAAAACATTAATAAATAATATAAGTCCTTCGAGAAAAAAAAGCATTGGTTGATCTCATAACAGAATAATTGGGAAATAGCAAATAACAAAAAATATAAATAAAGGGAGATAAAATCAGGAAAATTGCAACAAAGTAAAAGAGGAAGAAAATGTTAAGTAGAAAGGAAGAAGAAAATTATGGCAATGGTAGGGATAAAGACGATGGGAAAATAGATGAGAAGAAAGAGGAGAGATGAAAAAACAGAAAGAAAAAAGTTAAAAGAGATGGCATACAAATCTTCACTTGCATTTACGTCACACAAAAGAAAAGCAAAATGACAGAGGAAAGAATATGAAGCAAGAGAACAGTCAAAACTAGGAAATAAGGAAATAAGGAAAATCGAAGAAAACACGTAAAATTGGGAAAAAAAGAAAGAAAAAGAAATCAAATTTTATACCGCCTACTTTCCTAACTGATCTTAAACTGTCTGTATGTACGCACACACACTAACACTCTCAAATTAATCTTCAATCCCCCCCCCCCCAAAAAAAAAAGTTTTTTATCTATCAAACACGTAAATAAAACTTCCTATAACCAAAAATAAGTAAGTTCTCCCCTGCTTCCCTCAAGCAGATAAACAATTATACCCCGCCTTCCAATGTCAAAATAAGCAGGTAATCCTCACCTACCATAGTCAAAATTAAGTAGGTATCCCCTACCTACCAGAGTCAAAAATAAGCAGGTATAACCCATCTTTAACAATAAAGAATAAGCAGGCAATCTCTCCCATCACAATTAAAATTAAGCAGGCATCCCCCACCTACCACAGCCAGAAATAAGTAGATATCCCACACCTTACAAAATGAAAAAATAAGCAGGTAGTCCCCTGTTTCCTGCAATAAAAAAATAAGCAGGTACCCTCACCGTTCACAACCAAAAATAAGCATTTATCCCCTACCTGCAATAAAAAAATAAGCAGGTACCCTCACCGTTCACAACCAAAAATAAGCATTTATCCCCTACCTTCAACAGTAAACAAAAATAAATAAATAAAAAAATAAGCATGTATTCCCCTGTTTCCTGCAGTAAAAAAGAAAAAAAAAAAATAAGCAAGTACCCTCGCCGTCCACAACCAAATAAGCATTTATCCCTACCTTTCAACAGTAAAAAAATAAGCATGTACTCCCCTGTTTTCCTGCAACAAAATAAGCAGGTATCCCCACCTTCAACAGTATAAAAAAATAAGCATGTACTGCCGTAAGCAATTAAAATAAGCAGGTATCCCCTACCTTCCAAGCATGTATTCCCCTGTTTCCTGCAGTAAAAAAGAAAAAAATAAGCAAGTACCCTCGCCGTAAATAAAGCATTTAACCCCTACCTTCAACAGTAAAAAAAATAAGCATGTACCCCCTGTTTCCTGCAAAAAAATAAGCAGGTATCCCCTACCTTCAACAGTAAAAAAATAAGCATGTACCCTCTATTTCCTTGCAATAAAAAAAATAAGCATTATCCCCTACCTTCAACAGTAAAAAAGATATGTACTCCCCTGTTTTTCCAAAATGCAATAAAAAATAAGCATTTATCCCCTACCTCAACAGTAATAAAAAAAAAAATAAGCATATACTCCCCTGTTTCCTGCAATAAAAAATAAGCACGTATCCCCTACCTTCAACAGTAAAAAAAAAAAATAAGAATTAGTACTCCCTGTTTCCTGCAATAAAATAAGCAGGTACCCCTACCTTCAACAGAGTAAAAAATAAGCATGTACTCCCCTTTCTGCAATAAAAAATAAGCATTTATCCCCTACCTTCAACAGTAAAAAAAAAATAAGCATGTACTCCCCTGTTTCCTGCAACAAAAAATAAGCAGGTATCCCCTACCTTCAACAGTAAAAAAATAAGCATGTACTCCCCTGTTTCCTGCAATAAAAAATAAAGCATTTATCCCCTACCTTCAACAGTAAAAAAATAAGCATGTACTCCCTGTTTTCCTGCAAAAAAAAAAATAAGCATTTATCCCCTACTTCAACAGTAAAAAAAATAAGCAATATACTCCCTGTTTTGCAAAAAAAATAAGCATTTATCCTACCTTCAACAGTAAAAGAAAAAGCATGTACTCCCCTATTTCCTGCAATAAAAAATAAAAAGATACCCTCACCGTCCACAGCCAAAAATAAGCATTTACCCCTACCTTCAACAGTTAAAAAAATAATAATAATAATAAGCAGGTAGTCCTCCACCTACCACTACCTACCATGGCGCCCTTTGTTGACAACCAGCTGCCTCTGTGTGTTGAGGATCTGGCGGAGGTGGTGGTCGAGCACATCCTCGTGACCCCGCGTGACCAGAGGATTCAGGGAGTGCGCTCGCCCGGGGATCCCGCTGCCGCCGCTTCTCGAGGAGGAGGGGAAGGGGGATATGGATGGAAGGAGGTAGGAAGGATGAAAAATGGTGGAAAGGAGGAAGGGGAGGGGAGAATATGGTTGAGGGGAAGAGTGGAATTGGTGGAAGAGGGAGAAGAGGAGGTGAGAATATGGTGGAAGGAGGAAGAGGAGGAGGAGAGGGTGAGAATATGGTGGGAGGAGGAGGAGGAGGTGGGTGAAATATGGTGGAAGGAGAGAAAGGAGGGGTTGAAGAATGGTGGAAGGAGGAGGAGAGTTGAGGGAGGGTGAGGGATATGGTGGAAGGAGGAGGAGGAAGGGGGTGAGGACATATGGTGGAAGGAGGACGGGATTTGAGAATATCGGTGAGAGAGGGAGGATTTAAGAATATGGTGGAAGGGAGGAGGGGGTGAGAATATGGTGGAAGGAGGAGGAGGGGGTGAGGATATGGTGAAGGAAGAGGAGGAGGAAGGTGAGGATATGTGGGGAGGAGAAAGGAGAGGAGGACAAGGTAAGAGAATATGGTGGAAGGAGGAGGAGGAGGAGGAGGGTGGGATATGGGGAAGGAGGAGGAAGGAGGAAGAAGAGAGTGAGGATATGGTGGGAATGAGGAGAGGAGGGGTGAAAAATATGAAAAAGAAAAGGTGGGAGGGGGATATAATGGAGGGAGGAGGGATGAGGAGGGAGGATATAGTGGAAGGAGGAGGAGTAGGGGGGAGAGAGCTAAGAATATGGTAGGAAGAAGAATGAGGAGGAAAAGGGGGAGAAAGGAAATGAGAATATGGCAGAAAGAGGAGGAGGAAGAAGAGAAAGGTGAGGATCCGATGGAGGGAGGAGGAAGGAAAGATAAATGTTTGATGGAAAGGATAGGAAGATCAGATAATGACGGGGATGAGATTAAGATACGATAAAAAATACGAAGGGAATGGAAAATATAAGATAGAGGGAGACGGAAAGAGATAGGAATATAAAGGAAGGAATAAGGGAAAGTGTGAAGAAAAAGGGAAAATTGAGGAATATAGGGGGAAATAAATAAAAAAAAAAAAAAATGTGGAAATGATGGAAGGAGGAAAGGCGAAAGAATAATATATCGGAAAAGATATTTTCTTTTGTATTTTTATCCATTTTCTTTTTCTCTCTTACTTTCGTTCCTACTCATTATACATGAACTTATTTAATCACATTTTTCTTCAATTTACAAGCTGTTCTAAGTGTCTATAAAACTAACTGTATCAAAATATGGAAATCCTGACAAAGGTTTCAGAAACGTCCTTGAATGTGAAAACAGAAAATGGAAAATGTCAGAATCAATTAAAAAACGTTAAAGGAGTAACTAAGTTAAATCTGCAAAAGCCAACAATTCCGAAACTGATGGTCCTTGAATGTTACAGAAGGGGAAAGTGGGAACATTTAAAGATATAAAGGGAAGATATTCACTCCTGAAAGAAAGAAATATTAATTTTTATGGTAATATACCTAAAGACACCCTCCCTCCTCCGTTCTTCCCTCCCGCCCTCTTCTCCTCTCCCTCCTTCCCTCCCGCTCTCCTCTCCTTTCTCTTTCCCTCTTTTCCTTCCTCTTTGTTTTCCCTCCCTTCCCTTTCCTTCTCCCTCCGTCCCTCTCCCTTCCTTCCTCCCTCGATTGATCTCAGTCCCTCTCCTCTCTTCTCTTCCTCTCCCTCTTTTTCTCCTCCCAGCCTTACTCCATCTCCCTCTCTATCTCTCTCCCTCTCCCTCCCTCTTTCCCAATTCTCAATCTATCACCGCCCTCGCCACCCAATCCCTCTCCAACCCTACCCCACCACCATCCTCTCGACCCCAGTACCCCTCTCCTCCGACCCCAACCCTATCACCTCTCCCCAACCAACCTCCCCACCTTCTCCAACACTCCCCCCACCAAACCCCCACCCATTCTCCAACCCCATCCACCAAACCCACCTCCACCCACTCCAACCCTCCACCACCCCCACAACACCCCCTCTCTCCAACCCCACCCACTCCCCTACCCTCAAAACCCCCACCTTTCTACTAAACACCCCAAACCCCCACCACTCCCCCTCACCCCCATACTCAACCCCCAATACCTCCCCCTTTTTACCCCCACCCTCCATACACCCCGCTTACCCCACTCCCCCTCACCCCCCATCCCCAACCCCCAATTACCTCCCCCTTTTACCCTCCCCTTTACCCCCATACACCCCCCATTTACCCCCCCTTTCACCCCCCCCATCCCTCCCCCATCCTTACCTCCATCGCAGCGTCATCCAAGCCGCCCTTCGAGATGGGGAAGACAAAGACATTCTTGGCGATGGTCTTTGGGGGAGAGACGTGGGCGGGGGGGTGAGCGGATGAGGTGCTCGTGGACCTCGGACGAGATGAGAGGGCGCCCTCCTGGCTCACTCGGCGCTGCTAGTGGGGGTAGGAAGTGGGAGGGAAGGAAGGAGGAGGGGGAGGGGAGAGAAAGGAGGGTGGAGAGGGGGCAGAGAGAGAGGGAAGAAGGGGGAGGGAGAGAGCAGAGGAAGAAAGGAGGTGGTCGAGGGGGAGAGGAGACGGGAGGGGATAAGGAGGGACGAGGGGAGAGGGGAGGGAAGGAAGGGAGGGGAGAGGGGATAAGGAGGGAAGAATAGACTGAGACTGTGAGAGAGGAGCGAGGAGGGAGGAGAGAGTAGGAAAGAAGAGGGCGGAGGATTGAGGACAGACAGATACAGACAGAGTAACTAAACAGACATGGAGACAGGGGGAAGACAGATGGCAGAGAAGCCGAGTGAGGGCGAGAGACAGTGTAGGAAGGAGAGAGAGGGAAATGGGAGACAGAGGGCAGGAGAGGACAGAGGAGAGGCAGAGAGGTGGAGAGTGAGGAGGAAGAGAGAGGAAGGAGAAGGAGGCAGGATAGGTGTGAAGATGAGGAAGCGAGGGGCGAGAAGAGTGGAAGAAGGAGGGTGTAGGTAGATAGGGGAGAAGAGAGGGAAGGATGAGGTAATGCCCAGGGAATGAGGTAAAGTGAGGGCGGAAGTGAGTAGGAGAGGGTGAGGAAAAGGAATAAAGGGCAGGGATTGGGGAGACGAAGATAGGGATTGAGGAGGGAGGGAGAGGAGCAGGAATGAAGATATGAGGGTGAGAAGACGAGATAGAGAAGGAGATAGAGAAAGAGAGGAGAAGTAAGATAACAGAGATAGTGGTGATGAGACAATGAGATGTGGAAGGGTAGAATGCCGACAGTGAAGCAAGATGAGAGAGAAACGGAGAGAACAGTAAAGTATGGGGAGAAGAAGCCCGAGGAGGACGGCAGGAAGGAGGGGAGAGAAAGCGAGAGAGAGAACGAGGTAGAGGAGAAAGCGTGCCAGGAGAAGGTACGAGAAGTGAGGTACCAGAAGATAGCGTGTAGAAAGCAAAGGGAAGAGAGAAGGAGAGAAGGGAGGGAAGTGGAGAGAGGGAAGTTGGAAGGTGAGGATGAAAATTTAAATGAATGATAAAGAAGAGAAGTGCTGGTTAGTGAAAACTTTGTTGGTTCGGGGCGTTCTTTGTTAGTTGTGATCGATTACTCTGTATTCATTAGTAGAATTAGTGTTTGTATTAATAGATTTTGTTATTATAGTATTAATTGTCATTTACTTTATTATTCAATTATTATTCAACTCATCATCATCATTTATCGTAATTATTACTTGAGATTTTATTGATAATCATAACTCTTTATTTCATTTGTGAGTAAATTATCATCATCATCATTGTTTGAGTCATTTAGTCAATCAATCATCGTCATCAAACCTTATCAATTGTAATGTACTATAATAACTGTTGTTTTATATTAGCTTGTTAGTTATATATTTATTAATTATTATCATTTTATTTCTATTCTAAAATTTATTTAAAGTGCGGAGTGGCGATAGGAGTGTGAGCGGATTATCAATTTTTGTGATAATCATATTATATTCCTACAATCAGCATACTATAGTGACTTCCTCTTATTTATTCATTATACTATGCACCCTTAATTATTAGTTATTGCCCATCATTGTCATTATATCGTTATCATCAAACCACGCCCCGAGACTTCATCATCATCTCCTTATTCTTAGCATTATCACATTTCCTTCTCCCAGACGCATCTCATTCCTCCTCGGACAGAGGTTTTAAGAACCAAATATACTTCGAGATTCTTCGCATCAGCTGTCCTATACTTTAAACTTTAGCTTCTAGTGGTAAGCTTTTTAAAGGTAAAACCTTAAATAAAATATTTCTTTGATAATCATCCGGAACGCTGGTGGAGCTTCAATTCCATCAAATATCTTATTATTTCTCTAGCTCTCTTTTCTCGTGTATGTATGTTAAATATATAATATATATTATGATAAGTATATAATAGTTATTAATAGTAGATAGATATAATATATTATGATCTATAGAATAGATAGATAATATATAAATACCATATAACTTATAAATATATATATAAATACCCCTTATATGTATATATGATATAATATGATATGCTAATATATTATATATGTTATATGTATATTTTTAATATATATATAATATTATATATATATATTAGATTAGAATATATTATATTATGATATATAATATATAATATATATATAATATATATACCCCTATTATTAAATTAGATATATTATGTATAAAATATATATATTACATCACACACACCACATATACAACACCCACCGAACACACACACCACAGAACGAGCGACACACACCACAACACACACACCACACACAACAGACACAACACACGAACAGCACACACACACACACACACACAACACACGCACACGCAAACACACACACCCTACGCACATGTAAATCCCTACCGCA
>NW_020871781.1:0-5000 GCF_003789085.1 Penaeus vannamei
TATCAAATAATACAAGACACGCACAAACAAGTACATACAATACATTCGTATCTATATCTGTTTTTCTGTGTGCAGGTAAACTGCAACACACAGCAGCTTACATCAGGACACACAGTACACAGCAGCCACAGTCACGGGAAGGACATGCAACACAACCTTCGTGAAATGGGGGGGGGGGGGAGGAGGGGGGGGAAGGGGGGAGGGGAGGGTGCGAAGAGCAGACACGGGGACAGGGGGAGGCGAGTGGGGCGAGGAGCGGGGCAGCGAGCGGAGGGGGGGGGGGGGGGAGGGGGGGGGAGAGAACACGCGAGGGGGGGCGGGTGGGGGTGGGGGATGGCGGGGGGGGAGGAGGCGACATAGCGAGCGAGAGCGCGACAGAGCGGACAGGGGAGGGCCAGTGAGCAATAAAGATACTATGGTAGGGCTGCGCGATGGTTGATGCGTTTAAACGATATGGCAAGCGGGGACCGCGAGCACAGCTCTGTTAGGTCGTTAAGAGTCATATAATAGAGTCGGCCGTGTGGGAGAAGGATGCCCAACAGCTCCCGCACACAGCACACACACACACAATCACAGACACATTCACACAACATTATCACATCACTTTCCCACATATATATATATAATATATATATTATACTATATACCTTACTATACTATTATATATTCACGTTATAGAAATGAATATATAATTTTAGTATATAGCTATTATACTTATATAAATAAATATCTATTATTATAATTATTATATATTTGCATAATGACTATAATCCACACACATCACATATATGGGCACACAAATCATAATCGCAGAACGCCCACACACACATATGCTCTATTTACATACAACAGACACATATCATACACACAAACATGACACACGTATGCGTACACACACACACACACACAAACACATGTTCACATTACCTTCACAAACATACACAACATGATGCGTCAACCCACATTAATATAAAGCTTGTAATATACAAAAGCATAGACACCGTATGCGTACATCACACAGATGACCACACCCAGGCGGTGAAGCCCGCGCAAACATGACACGAGCGTAAGAGGTTCGAAGCAGCGCCTCGTTCCTTATGTCAACACTAAACAGACCGACTTCTATGCCTTTTTTGTTTATTTTTTTTTTTTTTTTTTTTTTCTATTTTATTTTTTTTTTTTTTTTTCGTACAAACATGACCACATACTACACTACATTCTACTATCACACGCATTAAATTTTTAACATGATACACATTGAAGAGACACGATGGCGTACACCACACAACACACCAAACATGACACACGTATTGCGTAACACACACACACAAAGGTGGCATGAGAGACGAAACATGGACACGAGCGCGTAATGATACACGCAAGCAAACAATAAAGAAGAAAAAGTTGAAAGTGAGTTAGTCATCCACAACAAACGAGTCGACACACGTATGCGTACAAGAGCAACAAACAGACAACATACAAGACAACGGAAAACATGACATGAACATCTATGCGTACAACGAACTAACGACATACAGGGCACAAAAACATGACACACCGTATGCCGTACACACACACAGGTGAGTACGACACAAACATGCCACGTATGCGTACCACACACACAACACAAACATGAGCGAGAGGGTAGGCCGTACACACAGCTACACCACACAAACATGAAACACAGACAGTATGCGTAGCAAAACACAGCCACGACACACTACAACACCACAAACAATTGACACACGTAGAGCGTAACGCGACAACACAGCACATAACACAGCAAATAGCAGGTATGGAAAGGAAAAAAACATGCACACAGCGTATGCATACACGACCAAGAGAGAAGTGAACCAACGGATGCACACACGCACATGCATGCACATGCAAGCCCAACATGACAGGCGACCAGACGGGGAAAGTCCTTACAGGCACACCAGGAGCGAGAGCCCGCCTCCCTCCTCAGCGCCAGGAATGCCGGCCAAGAGTCCTTCCGTCCATGCCGTCTCTGGCGACTTCTCGGACTTGACGGGCCCGTCCTCGGAGCGGCCGAGCCAAGGGCCAGCAGACAAGGCCCCAAGAAGCGGGATGCTGGCGACAGGGAGCAGAAGCCACAGCCACAGAGCAAGTCTCTGGCGCTTCCAAGCCGAGGAAGCAATTCTTCGGGTGTCGCGCGTCTTCCGCGCCTCCTTCAGGCCCGACGCGTGCGAAGGCGATGCCCCGACCTCCTCGAACCGGACCTCAGCTCGCGCTCAAGCGCCAGCGCGACCTCCTCTCGACAGCGAGGACTCCGACTCCGGCGATTGCCCCGCAAGAAGGGCACGAAGGTTCCGAAGGGGCCTCCTGTCCCAAAGCGAAGGGCGCTGACCCCACCTAAGGGCGCCTGCGGTGCGTCCAAAGCATCGGTCGAGGGCCTGTCGAAAGGGCAGCCTCCCCGCGGAGTCCCACGGCGGCCAGCAGGACGGGGACAAGAAGCGGATGCCAGCGCCCGGCGGGACAGGAAGAGGGAGAGGAAGGCGCGGCAGGGAGCAGAAGCTATTGGATAAGTCCTGTGCGCGTTCCAAGCCAAGGCCGTCCCAGAGCCAGGCCTCCCCCTTCAGGTCCATGCCGTCTCTGGACGACTTCTCGGACTCCTTCGGCGGCCGGACCGAAGAGGCGCTGACGGCGGCGCGACGAGACCGATCTCCTCGGACAGGGAGGCTGCGGCAGGGAAGCGCTGCGGAGGGGGGGGCAGCCTTGGGAAGACGGGGGGGGATGGAGGACGAGGCTGAGGGGTGAAGGACTAAAGGAGGGGAACATAAGATGATATCGGGTGAAAGTCAGCAAAAAAAAAAAAAAAAAAAAAAAAAAACACCACACTCACCACACTCACGACAACAAACAACACACACACACAACAGACACACACACACACACACGCACACACACACACACACACGGCACCAGACATAATATTATATATATATATTATATATATATATATATAGTAATATTTAATTATATATTATAATACTACATATATTCATATTATTTATTATGGCACACACACCGTATATAATAGATATATAAATAGATATAGATTATAAAAGTAGTTTTCCTTTTTTTCTTTTTTTAATGAGAACATAACATAAGAACCGTTGTAAACGCTGCACGTGGTCGGCGATGTGTCGAGGGTGAGATCAGCCTGATCTGACTCGTGGAGAAAGGTGAATGGGAGAGAGACGAAGGGAGGAAGAGAGAAAGAAAAGAGTGTAAAGTGAAAGAGCTGTAGAAATGAGATGGAAATATGAATGATGAATAAATAAACAAACCAACGAGGAAATATAAATAAATAAACAAGCAGTCAAACGAGAATGAATGATAAGTAAATTATTAAAAGACAAGAAATAGACGAAAAAAGAAGAAAAATAACATGCAGATACGCCCACACCGCACACATATATACAGATAGCCCACACACACACAATGCAGATACGCCCACACACACACACATGTGCTGATACGCCACACACACACACCAAAGACGAAGCACGTATGTATACACACACACACCAAATCACACACACACACACACACACACACACGCACGCCCACATGCACGAACACAACAAACCACACGGGAAGTTCCTTACAGAGAGGAGAGAGCACCGCCCTCCCTCTCTCAGCGCCAGGAATGGCCGGCCAAGCAGTCCTTCCGGTCCCATGCCGTCTCTGGACGACTTCTCGGACTTGACGGGCCCGTCCTCGGAGCGCCCCGAGGGCCAGGCAGGACAGGGCCCCCACGAGGCGGGATGCTGGCGACAGGGAGCAGAAGCCACAGCCACAGAGCAAGTCCTCTGGCGGCTTCCAAAGCCGAGGAAGCAATTTCTTCGGGTGTCGCGCTGTCCTTCCGCGCCTCTTCAGGCCCGACGGTGCGAAGGCGATGCCCCTCCTACGAACCGACCTCAGCTCGCGCTCAAGCGCCAGCGCGACCTCCTCTCCGACAGCGAGGACTCCGACTCCGGCGATTGCCACCGGCAGGAGGGCACGAAGGTCCCGAAGGGCCTCGCTCTCCCCAAAAGCGAAGGGCGCTGACACCACCTAAGGGCGCCTGCGGTGCGTCCAAAAGCATCGGTCGAGGGCCTGTCGAAGGGCAGCCTCCCCGCGGAGTCCCACGGCGGCCAGCAGGACGGGGACAAGAAGCGGGATGCCAGCGCCCGGCGGGACAGGAAGAGGGAGAGGAAGGCGCGCAGGGAGCAGAAGCTATTGGATAAGTCCTCTGGCGGTTCCAAGCCAAGGCCGTCCCAAAGCCAGGCCTCCCCCTTCAGGTCCATGCCGTCTCTGGACGACTTCTCGGACTCCTTCGGCGGCCGGACCGAAGAGCGCTGACGGCGGCGCCGACGAGACCGATCTCCTCGGACAGGGAGGCTGCGGCCCCGGGAAGCGCCGGCTGGGGGGGCAGCCTGGGGAGAGGGGGGCAGGGAGGACGCTGAGGGAGGGGGGGGGGAGGGACTAAGGAGGGGTAACCAAAATTATATCGGGTGAAAGTCACGAAAAAAAAAAAAAAAAAAAAAAACATACACACCCACACCCACCCACCAACACACACACACACAACACACAACACCAGCACACACACACACACACAACACACACACACACACGCACACACCGCACACACGCACACGCACACCACACACAACACACACACACACACACACACACAACACGCACACGCACACAGCACACACACATCATGCACAACACACAACACACACACATATGTATATAATAAATAAATATAGTAATAATAAATATATTTCTTTTTTTTCTTTTTTTTTAATGAATGAAGCATAGAACGCGTTGTAACTGCACGGTCGGCGACGTGTCGAGGGTGAGATCAGCTGATCTGACTCGTGGAGAAAGGTAAATGGGAGAGAGGACGAGGGAGGAAGAGAGAAAGGAAAGAGGTTAAGTGAAAATGTAGAAATGATAATGAAAATATGAATAAAATAACAAAC
>NW_020871781.1:10000-12500 GCF_003789085.1 Penaeus vannamei
GTTTTCATTTATTTTCATTATTATTTATAATTTTCTCTCTTCATCATATTTTCCGTTCTACATCTCTTTCCTTTCACTCTTTTTTCTCTCTTCCTCGTCTCTCTCCCATTCACCTTCTTTACGAGTCAGATCAGCTGATTCACTTGACACATCGCCGACAGTGCAGTACAACGCGTTCTATGTTCATTCATTAAAAAAAGAAAAAAAAGAAATATATTTATATACTTATATTTATTTATCTATATACATATGTGTGTGTGTGTGTGTGTGTGTGTGTGTGTGTGTGTGTGTGTGTGTGTGTGTGTGTGTGTGTGTGTGTGTGTGTGTGTGTGTGTGTGTGTGTGTGTGTGTGTGTGTGCGAGTGTGTGTGCGTGTGCGTGTGCGTGTGTGTGCGTGTGTGTGTGTTGTTGTGTGTGGCAATATATATATATATATATACAGTGAACCCTCGTTTTTCGCGGGGGTTACGTTCCAAAGAGAATCCTCGATAGGCGAAATCCGTGTGTTATTTTTTTTAGTTATTTTTATTATTATTTAGTTATTTTTTTTTACAATTACTATGCAATGAAATTACGTACATGACACCCGTCGGCTAGGGGTTAATAAATGAAAATTCAGAACACGTTGTACTGCTCGTGGTCGGCGATGTGTCGAGGGTGAGATCAGCTGATCTGACTCGTGGAGAAAGGTGAATGGGAGAGAGACGAGGTGAGGAAGAGAGAAAGAAAAGAGTGTAAAGTGAAAGAGGTGTAGAAATGAGAATGGAAATATGAATAAATAAACACACCAACGAGGAAATAAATAAATATGAATAAATAAACAAGCAGACAAACATGAGAATGAATGATAAGTAAAAAATGATTAAATGACAAGAAATAGACCAAAAAAAAAGAAAGAAAAATAAACTAATAAATAAAAAATAAATATGTAGATAAACAAATAAACAAACAATTAAATATACAAACATGCGAATGCATAATAAGTAAAAAAATGGTTAAATGAGTGAAGAAATAGACAAAAAAAAGAAAGAAAATACACATCGAACTATATAACGAGAGAGAAAATACAATACAACTCGGATTTCTGAATGAAAAAAAAAAAAAAAAAATTGTGGGATGAGCCAAATGCAGCGGAAACAAAAACAAACACGAGACAAAAAAGTACAAATCCATATCAATATAAAAATTATCCTCACGTATATCCTTTTCTGCAGTATTTGGCGAAAAAGAAAAAAAGAAAGAAATTGCTCGTATGGGAGAGAGAGAGAGAGAGAGAGAGAGAGAGAGAGAGAGAGAGAGAGAGAGAGAGAGAGAGAGAGAGAGAGAAGAGAGAGAGAGAGAGAGAGAGAGCGAGAGAGAGGGTGGGGGTGGGGGGAGAAAGAGAGAGAGAGAAGAGGAAATATACAAATTGCCGTCAAGAACAGCAACAACAATCCAATTATCCAATCTGGCTTCCCCCTTTTGTGCATTTCCCAAGATTTAT
This sequence comes from Penaeus vannamei, assembly GCF_003789085.1. Lineage (NCBI taxonomy): Eukaryota > Metazoa > Arthropoda > Malacostraca > Decapoda > Penaeidae > Penaeus > Penaeus vannamei. Next base: position 11,483 of record NW_020871781.1, read on the forward strand.
GGGCTTCCTGAGTAGACACCATTAAACATTTTTTTTTTTGCCATTTTAATCACAATACGAATTAGTCACTCCCCCCTCTCGCGACACGCCTCTTCCCGTTTTCTTTTTTCTCTCCGTTTTCTTTCTTCCAAATCATAGCCGTTGGAGGACAAACTAATCTAAACCAAACGACCGGTGACCTTAATCAAGGAAATTATCCCCTCCACAGTGATTAAACACGAAATGCAGTGATTATCCCCCGCCCCCACTCGTAAATCCCCTCCACCCCTCCTCCCCTCCTCTAGCGGCCAAGTGGCTCTCTACACACGCCACAGGAGCTTAATGGACGCTATTGTTCGTGAAAGTATTAATTCACAAGTGTTCGGGCTACGGGTGGCCTCTCGCATTAGACTTATTTGGATTCCGGCGCGGGCGTGTGGGCGTGCGGGCGGGGTGGGTGGGGGGGATGGTGGATGGTGGATGGGGGGGATGGGGTGGTTCACGCTCGGCTTGCAAAGAGGGGTTTTTTGGCTTCTTGCTTGCTTACTTCCTTTCTTCTCTCTGCTGGTCACGTGCCTGCTTGGAGAGAAGTTTATCACTTGCTATATATATATATATATATATATATAATATATATATATATATATATATATATATATATATATATACCTCTCCCCTTTTCCTCTCTTTACTTTTCCTTCCTCGCTTCATTCCTCTCTACCCCCCCCCCCTCTTCTCTTCTCTCTCTCTCTCTCTCTCTCTCTCTCCCCCTCTCTCTCTCTCTCTCTCTCTCTATCTCTACTCAGCTTCATTTCATCTCTTGCGGAATCATACACACGCACCACATATATATATATATTTATAAACACATTAATATTAATATATATATATATATATATATATATATATATGAGAGAAAGGAGAGAGAGAGAGAGAGAGAGAGAGAAGAGAGAGAGAGAGAGAGAGAGAGAGAGAGAGAGAGAGAGAGAGAGAGAGAGAGAGAGGGGGGGGGGGGGAGAGACCGATATACAAGCACATG
>NW_020871782.1:40000-42500 GCF_003789085.1 Penaeus vannamei
ACTCACTCATATACTCACTCACACGGTTTAAACTCTCATGGACTCACTCACTCACTCACATACTCACTCACACGGTTTAAACTCTCATTGACTCACTCACTCACATACTCACTCACACGGTTTAAACACTCATGGACTCACAGTCATTCACTCACTCACATACTCGCACGATTTTAACACTCATGCGCTCACTCATTCACTCGCTCACACACGAAATCCCTCACACAGTCATTCATTCACCCACTCACTCACTCTCACTCACACGACTGACGCACGCATGCACTCATTCTTTCGGCCACATACCTTAAAACCCAACTCGTATCTCCTCGACTCATGACTCAGGCACCTGGGCATTATGAGTGAGTGAGTCATTCGTTCTTCACATTCCTCACTTCCTCCTCCTCCTCCTCTCCCTCTTCTTTTTTTCCTCCTTCTTCTTCTCCTTCTCCTCCTCCTCATTATTATTATTATTATTATATTATTATTATTATCATTGTTATCATTATTATCATCATTGTTGTTTTGTTGCTGTTGTTATTATATCATTATCATTTTCTTTTATTATTATCATTATCATTATTATTAATCATATCATTTCTCATTCTCCTTTTCTTTCTACTTCTTCTTCTTCTTCTTCTTCCTTCTTCTTCTCTTTTTCTTCTTCTTCTTTCTTTTTCTTCTTTTTCTTTTCTTTTTCTTCTTCTTCTTCTTCTCTTCTTCTTTTCTTCTTCTTCTTCTTCTTCTTCTTTTTCTTTTTCTTTTCTTTTTCTTCTTCTTCTTCTTCTCTTCTTCTTCTCTTCTTCTTCTTCTTCTTCTCTCTCCTCCTCCTCCTCCTCCTCCTCCTCCTCCTCCTCCTCCTCCTCCTCCTCCTTTTCCTCTTCCTCCTCCCCCTCCTCCTCTTCCTATTTTAACAAAACCTCTTTCGACAATCTCAGCAATGGGTTTGTTACCTGTTTCCCGAGTCATCGCTCGACATAATAAAAGCACCACAATATAACGTGATTTCCTGGGTTCAGATGCCCTCTATAGGGTGTTCGAATCCTTCCATTGGTATTGCCGCCGATTGTTTGTTACTGTTATTGTTATCGATAGCATTGGCATTACGATCGTTGTTATTGTTATTTTCTTGATTAGTTTTCATTGTTTTTTTGAGGTAATATTATTGATGTTCGTATTTTTTAAATTTATTGTGCTGTAATGGTGATAATGATGATAGAAATGATGATAATGATTTTGATAGTTATAATGATACTAATGATATTGATGATAGCAATGATGATGATGATGATAATAAAAATAATAATAACAATGATAATAATTAGAATGATGATAATAATAGTAATAATTATCATTAGATGATTATCATCGTGATAATCATTATCATAATTATTATTGTTGTTATCATTATCATTACTATTATTATTATCATTATCATTATCATTACTATTATTGATGCTATCATTATGTTTTTGGTAACGTTGGCTAGTTTGTTAGTAAGTTGGTTAGCAATACTCATTTTGTGCATTTTATTTGACAATGGTTGACAATTTGAGACATTTCGTCAGAATATCAGTTCCTCTTGATACTGCAGATGCATGTCCTCGCAAATGAAGATGTTGCCGCCTTTTCCTTGCGCTTTATGGAAGGAAACCAGACAGATTTTCATGAATCTTTTACCACGCGTGTCTTGGCCCAACTTAGATGCCATTAAATTGATGCCATTAAATCATGATCTGGATTCGGATCCTGTGTAGGATAATTCAAAAAGTTATGAACAGATTTTTATGAAAAAATTGTCATAGGTGTGTCTTATAATATATATATATATATATATATATATATATATATATATATATATATATATATATATATATATATATATATATATATATATACATATATATATATATATATATATATATATATATATATATATATATATATATGTATGTATGTGTGTGTGTGTGTTGTGTTTATGTATATGTATATATATATATATGTATGTTCATCATATGTATTTACCTTAATCCTTTGGGGAGGGGGGGATGGGCGCGCTCCCGGGGCAGACGCGTAATCCCGCCCCGACGCGCCCGCCCACCCGTGACAAAATCAATCATGAAACAGCCGACGAGCCTTGTGATTACGCAATCAAATTCCTTGTCAGCCCGAATCTGTCATTTGTGAACGGTAAATACGTCAAGATTAATGACAGTTTGGTCATTTTTCTCTTTGGTTTGATCAGTAACTGGGTTTGACTTGTTGGTTAATGTAGGCCTATATACCCATAGACATATGATTTAAATGTGAACCTATATGTGTTTCAGGTTTAATCTGCTTCGTCGGAATTGTGCAATAACATTTCCTTTCTGTTTCATTTCACAGATATTGCAACTTATGCAACCGTTCTTAATCCCTTTTTCCTGTTTCGATTCTCCAGCCAAAGAATTTCCTCTGGATGCCTCTGCTATGCTTATTTATTCCATCTCGTGTCCTGTTTATC
>NW_020871782.1:47500-52500 GCF_003789085.1 Penaeus vannamei
CAAACAAAACAAAGCGAAAGGAAACACAAGGACTCTCTATCCACGTTGTCCTGGGAGGGGAAAAAGGGGGGAAAAAACTGAGTAAACAGACTTAGAAGCAATTATCGTGATGAAGAGAGAGAGACATAAAGAGAAATGTTTTTGTTTTGAATGGAGTTTCTTTCTCCGACTTTGTTCTGGGATGTTTTGCACATTCCGTGTATCTAGCTGTCTATTTCTTCTTTCTGTATCTCTATCTGTATATCTGTCTATTTTTTGTATCTGTATCTATATCTGTATCTGTCTATTTCTTCTATCTGTATCTCTGTCTGTTCTGTCTATTTCTTCTATCTGGATCTTTATCTGGATCTATTTCTTTTATCTGTATCTCTATCTGTATCTGTCTATTTCTTTTATCTGTTATCTCTATCTGTATCTGTGTTTCTTCTATCTGTATCTCTATCTGTATCTGTCTATTTCTTCTATCTGTCTCTATCTGTATATCTGTCTATTTCTTCTGTCTGTATCTCTAACTGTATATCTATTTCTTCTATCTGCTTCTCTATCTGTATCTGTCTATCTTCTGTATCTCTATCTATCTGTATCTGTATCTATCTGTATCTGTCTATTTCTTCTATCTGTATCTATCTGTATCTGTCTATTCTTATCTGTAATCTGTATCTATCTGTATCTGTTATCTTCTATCTGTATCTGTCTGTATCTATATCTGTATCTATCTGTATCTGTCTATTTCTTCTGTATCTCTATCTGTCTATCTCTATCTGTATCTTCTGTATCTGTCTATTTCTTCTATCTGTATCTATCTGTATCTGTCTATTCTTTTATCTGTATCTCTATCTGTATCTGTCTATTTCTCTATCTGTATCTCTATCTGTATCTGTCTAATTTCTTTCTATCTGTATCTATCTGTATCTGTCTATTTCTTATCTGTATCTCTGTCTGTATCTGTCTATTTCTTTATCTGTATCTCTATCTGTATATCTGTCTTTCTTCTATCTGTATCTCTATCTGTCTAATCTGTATCTATCTGTATCTGTCTATTTCTTCTATCTGTATCTCTATCTATATCTGTCTATTTCTTCTGTTTGTATCTCTATCTGTATATCTGTCTATTTCTTCTATCTGTATCTCTATCTGTATCTGTCTATATTTCTTCTATCTGTATCTCTATCTGTATCTGTCTATTTCTCTATTTGTATCTCTATCTGTTATCTGTCTATTTTCTTCTATCTGTATCTCTATCTGTTATCTGTCTATTTCTTCTGTCTGTATCTCTATCTGTATCTGGTCTATCTTATCTCTATCTTATCTGTCTATTTGTATCTGTATCTCTATCCTGTATGTCTATGTATCTCTATCTGTTTCATATCTACCTGTCTAGCTACATTTCTTACCTTTTCTCTGTCTCTGTGCACCTATCCATCTATCTATTCATTTCTGATTTATTCTCATATAATAATTTTCTTACGGGTAGGAGAAAAAATGACGCTATATCATCAGACCTGATAAGCAGAAGAAGAAAAGAAAGAAAAAGAAGAAAGAGAAAGAAGAAGAAAGAAGCAAAAGACAATATATATATATATATATATATATATATATATATATATATATATATATATATATATATATCATATATGTGTATATTCAGATTTAGTTTATATTTATGTAGTACTTTTAGTTTTATATTTATGTAATACTTTGATCATTAATATGTACATGTGGTAACTTCATTACACTATCTTTTAGAAACGATATTATTTCTTTTAAATCATATATAATCTAGTATCGTCAGAACACCACAGTAAAACATAAACAAAAAACAAAACAAAAATAATTGCAACAGCATGATAACAAAACCACTTAAGACCTTGCAAAACACAGGGAGGAAAATTATGATGATCACAAAAGAATTTCTTTCTAAATAGAATTATCAACATTCATAACTATAAGAAAACAAATCAGCATCACTCATATTAATTTAAAAATCACAATAAACAAACAGTTACTGATATAAAGATTCGGATTTCTTTTGATGCAGTATCAACATTTCTTTCAATTATCAAACAATTTAGGATTGACTATCCACCCAAGTCAAGAAGAAATATCCCTTTAGAAAATGAATAATTGCAACAGCATGAATAACAAAGCCACTCACGACCTTTCACAACATAGGAGAGTCACCCCCCTCGGCGGTAAAGAAAACGGAGTCATTTCGGACCACGCTCATTACTGGGTTTCTCGAAGTTCCTTTTGGGGCGGCAGAGCGTGGCGAAAACCCCTACAATACACACCTGGGGAGCTTCTACGACCCCCCGCGGCCGTGTTTGTCTCCCCGCTCCCTGCCGCACTCTCGAGGGAGCTAGTTTTCTCCCGCCCTTTGCTAAATCAATAGCGTGGGTCTTGAGTCGTCTGGAGTGAAGCCATGGGGATCTTGTAAGAGGGGAGAGTGTGAAATGGGCGAATATCTACAGCGGTTTCTTTCATTTTGTTGGGTAAAGGGAAGAAAGGAAGAGAAAATAAGGAAGGGTTTTAGTTCCCGTTGTCAAGACTTTCATATTGCATGTGACCTGAGAGAGAAAAGGTGGTCCTAGTGATTAAAGATTAACAGTTATACCTTTTTTTCTTTTTTTGTCGATTCTCTTTTATTGTCATTGTTTTATTTTTTTTAAAGATCATTGAAGATTGATTTTATTTTATATTTTGGTATCATCTTTATGTTATTGACTTGCTTATTATTGTCACTATATTAGGGATATATGTCACCATTATAATGAACATAATCTTTATTATTATTAATTTGGCAATAGCAACATTGCTTCTGTTTTTTCTTCTCTTCTCTTATCTACTCTCTCCCCTTCTCCGTTCTCTTCTCTTCGTTTTCTTATCTCTTTCTCTCTACTCTTCTTCGTTTTTCTTTTCTTCTTTGTTTCTCCTCTTCTCACTTCTCACATCTTCCCCGCTCTCTTCTCTTCACCGTTCTCCTCTCTCTTTTCTCTTCCCTTCCTTCTCTCATCTTTCCCGCTCTCTTCTCTTCACCGTCCTCCTCTCTTTCTCTTCCCTTCCTTCTCTCATCTTTCCCGCTTGCCTCTTTTCTCCGCTCTACTCTCTTTTTTCTCTTCCTTCCCCCCTTCTCTCATCTTCCCCGCTCTCTTCCATTCACCGTTCTCCTCTCTCTTTTTCTCTTCCCTTCCCCTTCTCTCATCTTCCCCGCTCTCCTCATTTCTCCGTTCTCCGTTCTTCGAGGTGGCGGTCAGAGGGAAATGATGCAACACTTGAACATCATGGAAAATGCGCACTCAAGGTCAGGTACTAATTGGTGGCTAAGAGTTAACTGCAACAGAAGAATTTAGAGGCCATTAAAAGGAAAAGTAAGTGTTGTGTGTTGTAGCATTACCTTTATGGCAATAACCACTGGTGTTATTATCGCAGTCAACTCTCCATTGCTTGTTAGGTATTTACACCATAACCACTAGTTTCATTACGGTGTGAAACTTGGCCGCAGTGATTGGGTCATTAGATTACAGACACACATGCATCGACCATAACATTATGTATACAAAACACAAAAGTGTATATGTGTGTGTTTATATATCTATCTATCTATTTATATATCTATATACATATATATGTAAATGTATATATATATTTATTTATTTATTTAAATATAGATAGATAGATACATACATATATGCATACATACATACATACATACATACATAGATACATACATAGATAGACGATAGATATACAGATAGATATATAGATATACAGATAGATAGACAGATAGATAGATAGATGATAAATAGATAGATGGATAGACAAATAGATAGATATAGACAGATATCTCAAGGAACTGACCTTTACTATGAATGAACCCCAGACATCCGACGAACTTCCAGAGACCGAAGAAGAGTCAAACACCCAATACAAGAAAAAAAAAAAAAAAGAAGAATCAGGAGCAAAGGAATTTAAGAGAGGAAAATATATCTTTACGAAATATGTCTAGACGTCCCTGATGTTTTACCAGTTTCGCGACATTTTGTAATCTGTTGGTGTGGATATTTTCATTTATTTGATGTTATTTGCTCGTGTTCGTTTTAACAGAATGTGGATGATTTGTAGAGATTTATTTCATTATTGATATTATCCGTTATTCTCCTCTTTGTTATCATTATCATTATTATCATCATTGTCCGTGTTGTCGTTATTTTTATTATCATTACTACCATTAGCATTATTGTTATTATAATTATTATCATTAGTTATTATTATCATTATTATTGTTATAATTATTATCATTATTATCATTATCATTATTATTGTTATTATTATTATGATTGCCATTATTATCATTATCATTATTTCTTTTTCCTATCATTATTATTATTGTTATTATTATTATTATCATCATTATCATTATTTCTCTTTCCTATCACTATCATTATTACTGATTCTATCATTATTATTAGCATTATTATTGTTGTTGTTGTTATCCTCACCATTATTATTATTATTATTATTATTGTTGTTGTTGTTCTTACTGTTGTTGTTGTTATCCTCACCATTATTATTATTATTGTTGTTGTTGTTGTTGTTTGTTTTCACCATTATTATTATTATTATTATTATTATTATTATTATTATTATTATTATTATTATTATTATTATTATGTTGTTGTTGTTGTTGTTATTATTATTATTATTGTTATTACTATTATTATCGTTACCATTATCATTATTATTATTGTTATTATTACTATTATCATTGATATCATTATCATTTTTATCATTGTCATTATCAGTGCTATCATTACCATCATTGTTATCATTGCTAGTATCTTTACTAATATTTCTTTAATTATTATCATTATTGTTATTGTTATTGTTGTTATTATTGTTATCATTATTATCATTACTATTATCATCATCATTATGATCATCATTATCATTACTATTACCATTGATCTTACTATCTTTATTAAAATTCTTATTACCATCAT
>NW_020871782.1:62500-65000 GCF_003789085.1 Penaeus vannamei
TTTCCCTTCTTTTCCTTCTTCCCGTTCGACTGTGTGGTGGTTGGGGTTTTTATTGGGTATTGGAAGAGCAAATAGCTAGGATAGAGCTATAATTAATGCTAATGATATTGCTATTAAATAGAACAATGAGGTATAAATTCCCACTTGGTTCTCTTTTTGTATACGGCGAGCATTATAGGTTTTCGGGAGCCACGGCGGAATGCGTGCATTGGTTCTTCTTGGGCTTCAGTCTTGCGTTCTCTTTCGTCTTTTGCGCCATATATCTCACTGGGCATAAAAAGTGTGTTTTGGTTTCGTTTTGCTTGTGCTATAACAGTTATGATATCATGGTGCTCTTCGTCTACTACACCCACTCCTCCTCCTATTCTATCATTATACAGAGGGAGTGGGATACATAGAAATACATATCTAGGATAATAGGAGAATGATGAAAACTTATATCAGTAGTAAACCGATCCATAGAAAGGGGAATGATATACATGATATAACAGTGGATTATAAGAATAATATACATAGCAATATCAAGACGTCTCACACCCTTTGCTTATTGGTCTCAGATCAATAAAAAATAACTCTGATTATTTGATGATAACAGAGAAGCATCGGTATTCATCAATCATAAACAGGTGATGGTAATGTTAAAGTAATAGAAATTATAATGATTTTACAAGACAATGTGATTTTCAAAATATGCGACAAGGTACCCAAGAGATTTCGAGATATTTTCAATTTAGAATTTGAAACTTGCTACCCGACGAGGATCATCGGCACTCACGCGTACGACTATGTATGTATGCTGTGTGTTGGAGAGAAGAGAGAGAGAGAAGAAAAGAAGAAGAGAGAGAGAGAGAGAGAGAGGAGAGAGAGAGAGAGAGAGAGAGAGAGAGAAGAGAGAGGAGAGAGAGAGGGAGACGAGAGAGAGAGAGCAGAAGAGAGAAGAGAGAGAGAGAGTAAGGAGAGAGAGAGAGAGAGAGAGACGAGAATGATGATGAGAGAGAGAGAGAGAGAGGGGAAGAGAAGAGACAGACTGAGAGGTACCATGAGCAGAGAGAGAGGAGTCTTTATAAGAGAGAAAGGTATGAGAGGAAAGAAGATTGATGACAGGAAATGAACAAAATTTTCGTAATTAAAGTTTCATAGCAGGGAGTTAGTTAGAATGAATAATTTCCGTACGAGTGGACAAAGCAGAGTGGTGAGACGTTAAGTATGGGAGCGATGTAGTGGAGAGTTATAGTTGTTAATAGAGGCACTGTTTTTGTCTGTATTTTTTTTTTGTGTTTTCCTTCTTTTCCTCACTTTTTTTCTTTCTTTCTTTCTTTATAACTTCTTTTCTTTTCCTTTTCTTTTCCCTTTTTTTTTTCAATTTTTTTTATTTTTTTTTTCATTTTATTTCAATTCTTTTATTTCTTGGATCCCTTTTTTTTTTCTTTTTTTTTTCTTTCCTTTTTACTCTTTATTATTCTATTTATATTTTTCTTAAAGTTAAAATATCGCCTTTTCTTTCTTGCTTTTTTTTCCCCGCTTTTATTTCGGTTTTATTTGTGATAAGTTTTTCCTCTTTTGTCCATCTCTACTGCGTTTTTTTTCTTTCCATTATTTTCTTTCTCTATGCTGTTATTTTCTGTAAATTTCCTTCTTTTTTCCGTTTTTTTTTTCTTATTATCTCTTCCCCCCTAGTTTCGGTTATGTTTAATTCTTTTTTTTCTATTCATAACACATCCTTTTCCCTCTAATCTTTTCTGTTATATTACATGTTTCATTTCCTTTATTTTCTATTTTTATTAAAAAAATGCTTGGTTTCTAACGCATAGTAGGATGACAGATTATTATAGTTATCAAACAGCGAATGTATATCAGATTTCCACAGCAGCGGCAGCATGGATGTCAAAATTAAATTTCAAAGATATTTTTGGTATTCNTAACATAATAACATACACACACATCCACACATCACGATCACACAACACATGGATCACACACACACACACACACACATTCTACTCACACACACCACAACACACACACACACACACACACACACACACACACACACACACACACACACACACACAACACACACACACACACACACACACACACACACACACAGACACATATATATACATAACATATACATATATATATATATATATATATATATATATATAATATATATATATACATATATATATATATATATATATAATATATATATATATATATATATAATACATATACATATACATATATATATATACCTTTTTTCTTTTTTTGCGGCTGCTGCCTGAGGTCGTTCGGAGAAAAGGTGTTGACGTTCTCTTTCGGTTTATGAAGCCCTGTTAGACACTGATATTGCTTGTCTCAAATGGAAGCCATGACACCGCGTGTTGTTGTCGCCGTCTTCGTTGCTTCCGCCTTTAGCCATTCCTTTATCTCCTGCTTTGCTTCTTCTTCCTTACTCTCCTCTTCCTTTCACTTCTCATTCTCTCTCGCTTTCTCT
>NW_020871782.1:72500-90000 GCF_003789085.1 Penaeus vannamei
TATATATACAAAATCTGTTTTAAAACTGAAACATCTTCAGTCTCATATCACAAAAGCACATAGTTATATATTACTTAATCTTCACTGTACAATAAACAATAATAACAGTCTTTACAGTTGGAATAAATTAATCTAATTAATATCTCTAATTGAACAAATATTTACAAACAACGGAGCAGGTTGTGAGAAAATAATTTTATACATATAAATTCATCTGTATATTTTTTTTTCTTTTTTTTTTCTCTTTAGATTGCACACGAGCTTATGTTGCAAGATTGGTAATACTGCTTTATATCTTGGAGTCATATCTATAACAATAAGAGCAATCCAAGGCGAGTCGAGCGTGAGTCAACGGTGGGTCGAGGCGCGGGTTAAAACCTCAAGGAAATACACCTACACTATGTTTTTTTTTTTTTTTTTTTCATTCTCTCTGCGTGGATATGAATAGCTTTTATATCTTCTTCCTCTGAGTGTATGAATAACTTGTGTGAATTTTTTTTTTTATGTTGGTAATTTCATTCGAGAGAAAAATGAGATGATATGCGATGCGGGAATTTTTTCTCTCCTTTTTTTTCTTATATTCGTCTCTTTTTAGAATTCTGGCGATGGCCTCGCCTTCGAGATGCCGAGCAAAGGGCATCGCCAGCCGCCGTGATCCCTCCGGAGACTCGAGGGGCGCCGGCCTGGGCGCGGGGGCGGCGGCGCCCTCGGGAGGCGAGAGCTCGGCGGCGCCTTTCCCGCGGGGTCGGCCTACCTTTGCGTCATGCGGACGACGTGGCGACCTCGGCGTCCGCCCGCCGGATCAGCTCCGCCAGGGCCGTGATGTACGTCTGCGCCATCTGCAGCGTCTCGAACTTGGACAGCTTCCTGTCGTTGCCGAGGGTGGGCACGACCTCGCGCAGCTTCTCGAAGGCGTCGTTGAGGCCGTTCATGCGGCGGCGCTCGCGCGCGTTGGCCGCCAGCCGCCGCTTGCGCAGGACCTCGTTGCCGACCACCTTGGGCGGCCGCCGGCGGATGCGCAGCGGCTTGTAGTGCGTGACGAGCGACGGCGGCGTCTCCGGCGGGATGAAGTGCTCCTGGTGGTGGCCGTCGGCCTCGCCCGGGCTGAACTGCGCGGCGCCCCAGCCGGCGGCGGCGCGGCGCTGGCGGCGGCGCCGTACGAGTAGGCGGGCGTGGGCGCTCAGGTCCGTGGTGGCGGGGTAGGGCCTGGTAGTACTCCAGGTTCGGATAGGCCTCCGACACCAGGTCCTTGGCGCCGCGCTCGGCCGCCGCGCCCGCCCGCCCGCCGCCTGCAGCTCCGCGCCCGGAGAGCACTCGGACGCGAGGTCGTCGGGCGTGGAGCTGTGGTAGCCGTCGCTGCCGCCGTCCACGCACGGCGGCAGGAGGTCGCGGGTCGGGTGGGGCGGCACGCCCGCGGGGGGCGCGAGGGCGGGCGGCGCTCCCTCGGGGCCCGGGGACAGCAGCGCCCCGGATCACTTCCTGGGTTGTAGTTGAAATCTCCGAGACTGAAATACTGGTGCGAGAGGCCGCGGTCGGGCCAGTACTCGCCCGCGTGGACCGACATGCCGGCGGCCGACACTGCGCGCACTCGAGGCACTGGAGTTCACAAGAAACGCACTTGGTCACACACTGGTCGCGGGGCGCACGCACGCAGGAGCTCGCGTCCCCATGCCGTTGCGCCGCGGCACGAGTCCCCGACTGGCGCAGGAGCCGCGGCGGGCGAGCCGAGTCGCGTCTTGTCCCGACGGGCGTCGCGGGCGCGTTATGGGCGCATGGTGCTGAGTCACGGCGGAGGGTCAGTGCTCCCTGCCGGCACGTTGCCAGCGCGACCCGCCAAGGTCAGTGTCAGCCGGCCGGACGCAGGTCACTTCCTGGATGTTGCACAAGACGGCGGCCGCGGCGGCGTCACGGCTACACTGGCGCCAGAGCGCTGCGCCTCCAGACTTTCTAGCGGCGCCACTCGCGCTGCTCCTCCCTCCGGTCGCCTCAGAGCCACTCTCCCTTCGCCGACGCGCAGCCGAGTTTCCCCCACAGCTGCCTCCGCGAGAAGCCCTTCTGGGGCGCAGGCTCAGTGTCAAATAACGCACGCAGTCGCTGGACTCCGTGAGTGCTCTACTGTACTACCAGCGACCGCCATCTTCGCGCCGCTGCTCCAAATCCGCCACCGCTTTCCCTCTGGCTTCGCTCACCGACTTTCCCCTCGAGACCAGACCGCTTCCCTCCTTCCCTTCGCACTTCCCAGACTCCCTTCGCCCAGGACACGCAAAGCCCCTTCCCAAGAGACGCTCAAGAAACCGACAAAGATAACCGACGCCCTTCGCCCGAGAAAGAGCAGGAGAAAACAGCCTGAGCGATCCCAAAGACAGCGGGAAACGGACGATCGCCACTGAAAAATTTCCCAGGACGCGGAAGTCGCGGTCTTCGTTACGGTCACGTGACTCCGCAGCGACCAATCAGAGCCGAGCTGATGGTTACACTGTGTGAAAGAAGACGAAGGATATTTAAATGAATTTGTAAGGATTTCTAGGATTAACGGAATTGCTCAACAATGTCAGGATCCGAAGAGGCGAACGAGACGCTACTGGATAAAAAAAAAAAAAATCCTTCGAAGAAAGAAGGAAAGAGAAGGAATAGGAGGAAAAAAAAAAAAGGAGAGAGAGAGATAGAGAGAGAGAGACGGAAGACACATGATGAAAGCAGACAAGAACATTTATGCTACCTTCTTTTACCTAATTAAGGGGGAAACTCCGACCTATGTAAAACACTCCATTACCTACTCCATCGCACATAATTTCATCACAATAAGAAGGAAAATCTTTATCATAACAATAAAAAAGAAAAGAAAAAAAGGGGGGGGGGAGGGAGTGAATGAGGACGGAGAGATGGAATAGGGTTAATAGGGGAGGAGGAGAAGAGAGGAGGAGAAAGAGGAGGAGGAGGGTGAATAGGATGAGAGGAGGGGAGGGGAGAGGAGGAGAGGAGGAGGAAGAGGAAAGGAGGAGAAGGAGGAGATGATGATGATGGAGGGGGGGAGAGGAGAGGAGGAGGAAGAACAGGAGGAGAAGGAAGAGGATAGGATGAGGGAGAGGAAAAAGAGGAGAGGAGGGGAGAGAGGGAGAGGAGAGAGGAAGAAGAGAGAGAAGAGGAGGAAGAGAAAGAGGAAGAAAAAGGAAGAAGATAGAAGAAGATGAGGGAAAAAGAGAGAGAGAGAAGAAAAAGAAAAGAAAAAAAAAAGGAAAAAGAAGAAAAGGAAGAAGATGACGAGAACGAGAATGAAGAAGAAGAAGCAGAAGAAGAAGAAAAGCAGAGGAAGAGGAGGAGGGAGGGGGGGGGGGGGGAGGGGGTGACAAGCGGACGGAACGCGCGATGACAAGTGAAAATCGCCACTATGATGAATATGCAAAAAGTCCAAATCACGAAAACGTCTCCGGGTGATGACTCTAACTGCCCCTCGATGGTGGTGATGACCGTGTCGGATTGTTGTGTGAGTGTGGTGAGGGTGATGGTGGTGGGTGTGGTGGGTGTGGGGGTGTGGTGAGTGTGGTGTGGGTGGTGAATGGTGAGTGTGGTGAATTTGGTGATGTGGGTGGTGAATGTGTTGAATGTTGGAATGTGGTGTGGGGAGGATGTGGTGGTGAGTGGTGAATGTTGGGGTGGGTGATGGTGAATGTGTGAATGTGGAGGTGTGGTGGGGTGAGTGTGGTGATGATGTGTGGTGTGGGGTGGTGGGTGGTGAGGTGGTGAATGTGGGGAGGTGGTGGTGGGGTGAAGTGTGTGTGAATGTGGGAGGGTGGGGGTGGGTGAGTGTGTGAAAATGTTGTGTTGGTGGATGTGGGAGGTGGTGGTGGTGTGAATGTGGTGAGTGGTGTGGGTGGGGTGAGTGTGGTGAAGGTGGAGTGTGGTGAGTGTGGTGAGTGTGGTGAGTGTGGGTGAGGTGGTGGGTGGGGAGTGTGGTGGGTGTGAGTGTGGGAATGTGGTGGGTGGTGTGGTGGTGGGGTGAATTGGATGGTGGTGAGTGGTGGTGGTGGGTGTGGTGAGTGTGGTGTGGTGGGTGGGGTGGAGTGTGAGGTGGTGATTGGGGGGGTGAGTGTGGTGAAGTGGTGAGTGTGTGAGTGTGGGTGGGTTGAGGTGGTGAGGTGTGAGTGTGTGGGTGTGGTGAGTGTGGTGTTGGGGTGAGTGTGAGTGGAGTGGGTTGAGTGTGGTGAATGGGGTGGAGGGTGGGGTGGTGTGGTTGATGTGTGTGGTGCGGGTGTGGTTGTGGTGGGTGGAGTGTGTGTGAATGTGGTGTGTGGTGGGTGGTGAAGTGGTGGTGTGGTGCGGTGGGTGGTGGGTGATGTGGTGGTGGGTGTGTGTAAGGGTAGTGTGGGGTGGGTGAGTGTGTGAATGTGGTGAATGTCTGTGGTTGGTGGGTGAGTGAATGTGAATGTGTGGGTGTGGTGAGATGTGGTGAGTGTGGGGTGGGGTGAAGTGTGTGGTGAATGTGGTGTGTGGTGGGTGGGGTGAATGGGTCGAGGGGGTGGGTGAATTGTGGTGGTGGTGTGAATGGGTGGGTGTGGTGAATGTGGTGGGTGAGTGAGTGAAGTGGTGGTGGTAATCTTGTGTGTTATAGTGGTGAGGTGAAAGTTGGTGAATGTGGTAGTGGTGGAATGTGTGTGGTGAGTGTGGTATGTGGTTGAGTGTGGTGAATGTGGTAGTTGTGTGAGTGTTAAGTGTGGTCTGGTGAATGTTCGGTGAAATAGAATGGTGAGGTGAGTGTGGTGAATGTGGTGAGTGGTATATGTGGTGAGGTGAGTGTGTTAGAATGTGATGAATGTGTGGGTGTGGTGAAATTTGATGAGTGTGGAGAGTGTGATGAATTGGTGAATGTCGTAAGCATGATGAGTATGGTGAGTGCGGTGTGATATGGTGTGTGATGAATGTAGTGAGTGTGATGAATGTGGTGAATTTGGAAAGTGTGATGAGTATGGCGAATATAGTGAATATGGTGAATGTGATGAGTCTCTTATTGTGAATTTATAGTGACTAACAATCAAACCATTTTGTCTATCATCAAAACCATCAAAGAATTAAGACTGTGATGACCATTCAACCGAAAGTGATGATTTGTGATGAATATCGACAACCAAACCAAGAATTATGAACAGACAGAAGATAACTGTATCTATCACAACTCCGAAGATGATATGATAATATGATGGTGATGATGATTGAAGCTTCGTGATGTCTGGCGAAGAAAGAGAAAAATAAAAAAAGAAGAAAGAATTGAATTGAAGAATAAGAGAAGGGAGAATTAATGCATCGTTATAAGAGGAGGTAAATGACTGTAAGAGAGAGAGAGAGAGAGAGAGAGAAGGAGGAAGAGAGAGAGAGGAGAGGGAGAGAGAGAGAGGAAGAGGGAGAGAGAGAGAGGGAGGAGGGAGGGAGGAGAGAGGGAGGGAGGAGGAGGAGGAGAGGAGAGAGAGGGAGGAGAGAGAAGAGAGGGAGAGGAGGGAGAGAGAAGAGAGAGAGAGAGAAGAGAGAGAGAGAGAGAGAGAGAGAGAGAGAGAGACAGAGAGAGAGAGAGAGAGAGAAAGAGCAAGAGAGAGAGAGAGAGAGAGAGAGAGAGAGGGAGAGAGAGTGAAAGAAAGAGCGAGAAAGACGAGAAAAGAGGAGAGTGAGAAGAGAGAGAAAGAAAAAGAGATAAGAAGAGAAAAGAGAGAGCGAGAGAGAGCGAGAGACTATAATATATATAATAATATATATATATAATATATATATATATATATAATATATAAATATATATATATATATATATATATATAACGATATATATATATCCTTCCACCAGCCACAGAGCCCCAGAGAAAGGGCAGACGCTGTATAGACCCCCAAGAGATAGCCCCAAGCGATACTTCAGAAAGGTGGGGGGGAGGGGGGATACTTCTATTTTCCCTCTCTTTTCACTCTCTTTCTCTCTGTCTGTCTGTCTGTCTGTCTCTCTGTTCTCTTTTCTTTCTTTCTTTTCTCTCTGTCTGTCTGGTATCTCTCTCTCTCTCTCTCTCTTTTTCTCTGGTCTGTCTGTCGTCTCTCTTCTTCTTTCTTTCTCTGTCTGTCTGTCTGTCGGTCTGGCGGCGGTCGCGCGCGCGCGGCTCGCTGCTCTCGCGCGCGCGCGCGCGCGCGCGCGCGCTCGGCGCGCGCAGCTCGGGCGCGCGCGCTGCGCGCGCTCGGGCGCGCGCGGGTCGCGCGCGCGCGGCGCCCGCGCTCGCGGGGCGTCTGCTCGCGCGCCGCGCGTCGCGGGCGCGTCGCGCGCTCCTCGCGCGCCGCGCGGCGCGGCGCGCGTCGCGCGGCCGCGCTCGCGCGCGCGCGCGCGCGCGTTCGCGCGCGCTGCGGCGCTCGCGCGCCGCGCAGAACAGTAAAGGAAGGAGAAGAGGAAGAACAAAAGAGAAGTGGATGGAGAAGAAGGAGAAGGAGAAGAAGAAAGAGTAAGAAGGAGAGGATTGAGAGAAGAAAAGAACAGAAGAAAGAAGGAGAGAAGCGGGAAGAAGAACGTGAACCGAGGAAGGAAGGAGCAGAGAACAGAAGGTCTAACAGGTCGAGACAGGGAAGGACCGAAAGAGGGGGCGTCGCAGGAGGAGGAGAGTGAGAAGGTAGAAGGAGAAGGAGTAGCTTAGGTCAGTGTTTAGAAAGATGCACGAAAGGAGGGAGAAACAAGTTAGGAAGACCAAGCAGAAGAGGTAGGAGCATGAATTAGAGAGAGAGAAGATGAACAGAGAATACAGAGAGAAATGAGTAGGAGAGAGAGTAAATGAGAGTTGAGAGATAAGATCCGCGCCGCCGGCGAGCGCGCGAGAGATGAGAGCGCGAAGGAGAAAGAGAGAAGAGAGAAGTGATGATGAGTAAGGAGTGTGGAACAGAAAGAGAGAGAGAGTGAGAATAAGAGGATAGAGAGAATAGACAAGATAGTTATAGATGATATATGATATGGTACCCGGGTGGTCAGGGTGGGTGGCGGTAGGTGTTCCGATTGTGGGAGCGGCAGGCTATAATGATGAGTCGCAGACTTAGAATGTTAACGTACGCAGTTATCTGGTATGTATTGTTGATGTTTTGGTTTGTTTCTCTCCTTTATTTTGCTTTTGGTCTGGTGTTTCTGATGCGTTACTAGGGTCTGGTTGGGCACGGGGGGTCCGGCCACTGGTGAAGACAGCGAGTGTACTTTTTAGAGAGAGAGAGAGAGATGAGGAGAAGAGAACAGGAGACGAGAGAGAGCAGGAGAGAGAGGAGACGATGATAAGAACATATTAAGTCGATAAATAGGTAGAATACAGAAAACATAAGTAATAAGATATGATATGTGATAGATAAACAGCATCATTAGGAAAATCTATCTACCAGGTAATAGACTGAGATAGAGCAACAGAAGGTGTAGACAGGATCATGGATAATAGAACAGCCAGGGCAAAAATACAGTATCAGACACATCAGACCAGCAATAGACGGAAGGAGAAGCGCGAAATCAATAGATATAAGAGATTAAGATAACCAAGGTATAATATGCTATCAATATTTCAGTGATCATAGTTCATATATAGTATTGATATATATGATATATATATATATATATAACGATATAATAATATATGATATATTAGAGATTAGTAGAATAGATAGATGATAGATAGATAGATAATAGATAGATAGACAGAAATATAACATTCATATATATAGTAAAATTAGACAGGTAAATTTAGCATCATAATATATAGAAATAGACAGGTAAATATACATCAATAAGATAATAATTAATAATAAAGAATAGAATAAATAGCTAGACAGATAGGTAGATAGACAGACAAACAATCAGAGAGACAGTGAAGTAAACTGACAGATAGATATACAGATAAATAGACAAAATGAGCTTTGAAATATAATCACGAGAGATTAAATAGATGATCCCAACACGCATTACGTCATCAGAACACTGGTCGAAAAAATAACAATAATGATAAGCTTAGTGAATAGCAAATGAAAGAATCTATATGTAGAAGATATAAGCAAATACGAGAACCATCATTCAAAAGAAAGAAAAGAGAAAAAAAATAATAAAAAAAATGAAAAAAAAAGAAACAAAGGCAAGAAGGAGAAGCAGAAAAATAATAAATGAAAGAAGCTTTGTAAACCTATGAGTCCTGCTTAGCGAATAGCGAGAAGATTGATGTTAATGTGCTAAATATCGACCGGTGTTCTCTTTTCTGTCGTCTGTTCTGTTGTCTCTCTCTCTCCTATTTGTGTCGTCGTCTGTCTGTCTCTCTCTCTCTCTCTCTTTCTGTGCTGCCTCTCTTTCTCTCTCTCTTCTCTTTCTGGTTGCCTTCTCTGTCTCTCTCTGTGTGTTCGCTTCGCGGTCGCCTCCTCTCTCCTGTGTCTGTCTGTCTTGTCATGTCTGTCTGTGCCTCTCTCTGTCTGTCTGTCTGTCTGCCTCTTCTCTCTCTTCCCTGTGTTCTGTCTTTCTGCTGTTCCTCTCTCTCTTTCTCTGCTGTCTGTCTTCTGTGTCTCTCTCTCCTCTCACACTACACACACACGTGCGCAGGGTATACACAGGCACACTCCCACGACCTCACTCTCCTCCCCCTTTCTGTCTACCTGTCTGTCTGCCTCCTCTCTCTTCTCTCCTCTCTCTCACTCCTCCACCCTCCACCCGATCTCTCTTTCTTTCTCGCTTCTTTCTTTTCCTCTCCCTCCTCTGCCATCACTTAAGTATAAACTCCCAAAACGCAACACACACACAAAACCCACAACCCCATCCACATCTCCCTCCCCCACCCATCCCTCACCTATCAACCTCCCTAATTGTCGCCCCAACCAAACCCCATCAACCCCCTCCCCCAAAAACCTCCGCATCCCCTCCCCCACAACCTCCCCACCCCCGATCAACCCCTCCCCCACAACCTCACCCCATCCCATCACCCCCATCTAACGCCCCTCCTTCCCCCCATCCCATCAACCCCCTCAACCCACCCACCCCATCCCATCAACCCCCAAAGACCCCCGATCCCCCCAATTCCCACACCTATCAAACCCCCCACTGAAACCCCCATCCCCCAACCCATTCCCATTCAGACCCCCTCCCCCAAACGAAACTCCCTCTATCCCCCAACTCCACCCATCATACCGCCAACCCTCAATTCCCCAAAACCCAACCCCCAACCCACCCCAACAAACCCCCAGTCCCCCAACCCTCCTCCCAATCAAACCCCCACCCATCAACCCCCCATTCCCCGCAACCCACCCCATCAATCCCCCTCCCCATTAAATCAATCCCCCCCTTCCCGCCCATAATCCACCCCAAATCAACCCCCCCATCCCCAAACCCATCCCATCAAAACCCTCCCCCACTAACCCCAAAACCCATTCCCATCAACCCTACATAACCCCAACCCTCCCCGCACAACCCCCATCCCCCCAAACCATCCATCATACCCCCCATCAACTCACCTCCCCACAACCCCCCTCATCCCATCAACCCCCCTATCCCCCAACCCACCCCACCAAAACCACCCTCATCCCCCCAACCCACTCTTCCATCAACCCCCATCCCCCACCAAACCCCCCCTACCCCCACCCCGGACACCCCTCACCCCCCCACCATTCCCCAACAAAAAGCGCTTCCCCGGCAATCACACAATATCAATATGTCCCAAACGTGTTTCTTTAATTAAGGTTTAGATTCTTGCTTGAGTCATCGACTGCTGAATTACAACTGATATGGCTGATATCGAATGAATAATTTGCATACGACGGAGTGCCTATTACACTATATTATTATTGATATCTGTCTTATATCTGTCTATCTAGCTGTTCTATATATCTATCTATCTATCTGGTGTTTAGTCTTTCTGTCGTCTGTCTATCGTCTACTGTGTCTGTCTTTCTATCTATCTGTGTCTGTTCTGTCTGTTTCGTCTATCTGTCTGTTCTATCTATCTATCTGTGTCTGTCTGTCTATCTATCTATCTATCTGTGTCTATCCTATCTATAACAGTATACATCTATCCCTATCACATCAATTCAATTCGTATCTATTCTATCTATCGATTATGTCTTCTATCATCTTGATATTAGTATTATATCTTCTCAATGAATCTTGTCTATTTAACAAATCGGTTTTGCTAATTCTGTCCCTTGTTCCGTCTTATCTATCGTATCTGTTTCTGTCTGTCGTTTTATCTATCCTATCTTATCTGTGTCTCTATCTATCAGTATACATAGTATATCATCTATCCATCCAGTCAATCAATCGTCTATCGTATACTAGTCTTATACGGATTATCGCCATCTTTATGCACTCATATATTAGTATATTTATATCTGTCTATATCTGTTTATTCTATCTTGTGTTGTTCTGTCGTTGTCTGTTCTTATCCTAAGTTGCTATCTGTGTCTGCGATCTATCCTATCATCTATCATCTGTGTTGTCTATTCTGTATCTAGATAAGCGATAACATCTATCTCATCCATCCATCAATCATCTATCTGTCCTATCAGATCCTCTTTACACTGTATACTTTATTAGTTAATATCGTTTATATCTGTCTATCTATCTGTGGTCTATTTATTCTTATACTACTATCTGTGGCCGTCTGGTCTAATCATATCTGTCTATGCTGTCTGTTCTATCTACCTGTCTATCCGCCTCCTTATCACTTATTAGTATTCCATAATCGATCGATCTATCTATGTGTCTGTCTACCTGTCCATTCTATCTATCAATCAATCTACATATCTATCTATACATCTTTTACCTACCTTATTTGTCTATCTATCCATATCTATCTATTTCTCTGTCCGTTCTATTCTATTTAGTATCTCTATCTTACTATCTATCTATCCTATACTTATTTATCATCTATCTACNCTTCAGATATATATTAGATAGATAGACAGCGTAAATATACATTCACATAATATAGACAGAATAGGACAGGGTAAATATACATTCAAATATACGATACATATAGCAGGTAAATATCTATATAGACATAGAAATTAGACAGGTAAATATTACCATTCCATAGATACTAGATAATTAGACAGGTAAATATACATTCAAATATTAGATAGATAACAGGTCAAATATAGAATAATATTAGGATAACATTAGACAGGTAAATATACATTCAATATATAGATAGATAACAGGTAAATATGCGCATTCAAATATATAGATAATTAGACAGGTAATATAATTCAAATATATAGATAATTAGAGACAGGGTAAATATTACATTCAAATTAAATAGGGATAAATATGTAGATAATTTAAATATATAGATAATTAGACAGGTAAATATACATTCATAGATATAGATAGATAGATAAAGATAGATAAATAGCTAGACAGATAGGTAGATAGACAGACAAACAATCAGAGAGACAGTGCAGTAAACTGACAGATAGATATACAGATAAATAGACAAAATGAGCTTTGAAATATAATCACGAGAGATTAAATAGATGATCCCAACACGCATTACGTCATCAGAACACTGGTCGAAAAAATAACAATAATGATAAGCTTAGTGAATAGCAAATGAAAGAATCTATATGTAGAAGATATAAGCAAATACGAGAAGCCATCAGGTCGAAAAGAAAAAAAAAGAAAAAAGAAAAAAAAAAAAAAAAAGAACGAAAGGAGAAGAAAGGAGAAGAAGAAAAAATGAATTGAGAAAGAAGCTTTGTAAACCATGAGTACCGTGGCTAGCGAGCGAGAAGTGTTAATGGTTTGCTAAAGTTGTCGGGACAGGTTTCTGGTTCTTTTCGCTTCTTGCTGGCCTCGTCGTCCTCTCTGTCTGTCTGTCTGGCGGCTCTCTTCTCGTCTCGTCTGTGGTCGTGTCTGTCTGTCTGTTTCTGCTTCTCTCTCGTGCTGCTCTCTCTCTGTGTCGGCTGTCTGTGCTGTCGGTGTTCTCGTCTGCTCGGTCTCTGTGTCTGTGCTGTTCTGCGCTCGTCTCTCTGCTCTCTCTGGTCTGATCTGTACTTGTCTCTCTGCTCGCTCCGGGTCTGTGTCTCGCTCGTGATCTGCCTGTGCTCTCTCGGTGCTCTGTGTCTGTCTGTCTTGTCGTGTCTGTCTCTCGTCCGTCTCGATGCTCTCTCTCTCTCTGTGTCTGGCTCTGTCTGTCTCTCTCTGCTCTCTGCTGTGTCTGTCTGTCTGTCTGTCTTCGTCTCTCTCTGTGTCGTGTTGTCTGTCTGTCTCTCTCGTCTCTGCTCTGTGTGTCTGTCTGTCTGTCTGTCCTCTCTCTCTCTGTGTTGTCTGTCGTCTCTCCTCTTCTTCTCACACACGTGCGTAGGTATACAGCAGGCACAGCTCCACACTGACACTGTCTCTTGCTCCTTTTCTGATCTACCTGCTCTGTCTGCCTCTGCTCTCTGTCTCGTCACTCTTTTTCGCCTTCCTCCCTCACCCTTATGCTCTCTTCCTCTCCTCTTTCTTCCTCTCCACTCCTCTGTATCACTTAAGGTATAAACTCCCCAACGCACAGACCACCACAGAACCCACACGCCCCCATGCCACATCTCCGCTCCCGCCCACCCATGCCCTCACCGCGCATCAACCGCCCTCCCCCATCGCCATCAACCCCCAACCCACCCCCCATTCCATCAACGCCCCAGGCAACCGTCATCGCATCGCCCCCAAACCCATCCCATCAACTCCATCCCCCACCCACCCCCATCAACGCCCTCCCAGGCAAGCCCCCATTCCCCCCAAAGCCCAGTTCCATGCAACGCCCCCCAAACCCGCCATGCCGCCAACCCATCCATCAACCCCCTCGCCCCAAACCCTCATCCCCCCAACGACATGCCATCAACGCCCACCCATCGTCCCCAAACCCAACCCGCACCCGACCTCCATCAAACCCTCCGCCGCACCCTCGCCGCCACAACCCCGCCATTCTCCCCAAACGAGCCCGATGCAACGCCCCCTCCCGCCACCCACCCCCACCCGCGGACAGCGCCCCTCAGCCGCCGCGACACAGTTTCCCCAACAAAAGCTTGCCACGGAGCATCACACAAGTAAAGTAATATTTCCCAAAACGTGTTTCTTTTAATTAAGGGTTTGCAGATTCTGCTGAGTCCATCGACCTGCTGGACATTGCACAACTATATGTCGGATTATCGGAATTGAGATTCATTTGGCATAACGGCTCAAGTTTGACCTCTTAGGCACTTATATTACGTATTTGATTTGATCTATACTGTGGTCTGATCTATCTAGTCTATACTATCTGGTGGCCTGGTCTTTAGCTATCTATTGTAGTCTATCTGTGTGCTGTCTATCTGATCTATCTATCTGTGCCTGTCTGGGGTCTAGTCTATCTGTGGGTCTATGCCTATCTATCTATCGTATCTGTGCCTGTCTGTCCTCTATCTATAGTACGAGTAATACGGCATCTATCGCATGCATCAATCATCTATCTTATCTATCTATCCGAGTTATGGGCCTCTTTTATCAACTTAGTACTTAGTATTGATAATCTGTCTATATAGTTCTATCTATCTGTGGTCTATGCTTATCGTAACTATCTATCTGTGCCGTGTCTGTCTATCTATCTGTGTCTATCATATCTAACTATTCTATCTGGTGCCTGTCCTGTCTATCTATCTGTGTCTATCTATCTAACTATCTATCTGTGCCTGTCTGTCTATCTATCTGTGTCTATCTATCTATCTATCTATCTGTGCCTGTCTATCTAACTATCTATCTATTCTCTATCTCTGTCTGTCTTGTCTATCCTATCGTATCTGTGTCTGTCTGTCTATCTATCTATTCTGTGTCTGTCTGTCTATCTATCTGTGTCTGTCTGTCTATCTATCTATCTATTGTGCCTGTCTGTCTATCTATCTATATACGAGTATACATCTATCCATCAATCAATCAATCTATCTATCTATCGAGTTATGCCTCTTTATCACTTATATTAGTATTGATATCTGGTCTATATTCTGTCTATCTATCTGTGTCTATCTTATCTAACTATCTATCTGTGCCTGTCTGTCTATCTATCTATCTATCTGTCTGTCTATCTACCTGTCTATCCGCCTCCTTATCACTTATATTAGTATTCATATCTATCTATCTATCTATGTGTCTGTCTACCTGTCCATCTATCTATCAATCAATCTACATATCTATCTATACATCTTTTTACCTACCTATTTGTCTATCTATCCATATCTATCTATTTCTCTGTCCGTCTATCTATTTATATCTCTATCTATCTATCTATCTATCTTTCTATCTATCTATTATCTATCTATCTACCAATCTATATATCTGTGTGTGCGCGTGTGTGTGTATGTGTGTGTGTATTTACCTATGTATGTCTGTGTATGTGTGTGTGTCTGTATGTGTATGTATGTATAGTTGTAGGATGATTATAATTAGATAAGTAAATGGCAATAATGATAATAATGATTCATATAATCGTGAATGAAGGAATGAATAAACAGTAAGAAAGGAATGCACGATAACAATAGAAAATAAGAAAGAAGAAAAAGACGCGAAATTCATAAACAAAGGAACAACAAACAAACAGACAAACAAGAGAGATAGATAAAAGAAAACCAAGTAAACAGACAACAAAAACAAACAAGGAAAGATAAACAAATGAAACCAAATAAACATCAAAAACAAACGAAAACAAACAAAGGAACAACTAAACAAACAACAAAAACAGACAAACAAGAGAAATAAACAAAGAAAACCAAATAAAAAACAAAACAAAAGCAAACAAGAAGAGAAATAAACAAGTGAAGCCAAATAAACAAAAAAAAAAAACAAGAAAAAAACTAAACAACAGAAACCAACCAAACAAAAAACAAACAAACACACAAGAAGAGAAATAAACAAGTGAAGCCAAATAAACAACAAAAAACAAACAAACACGCAAGAGACACCAAAAGATAACAATAAACAAAGGAAATGTATGATGTCTTCACTCCCATCTTCATCATATATTTTTCCTTCGAGAATTTCCATAATTCTTTTTTTCTTATTCTGTTTTTTTGTTTTGTTCCGAGAATCAGCGAGAGAACCGTTGGCTAACAAGAGGATCATGACGATGCGAACACACACACACACACACCACACAACACCCACACACGTCGCAGGTACACACACACACATCACACCCACACACTCAACTCTCACACGTGCGCAGGTATACACAGACACACTCACATACTCACACTCTCTCTCTCTCTCTCTCACACTCAACACACTCACACTCACACACACACACACACACGCTCACACTCACACTCAGACACACACACACACACACTCCACAGACACTCACACTCACAACACACACACACTCACACTTGCGCAGGTATACACAGACACACTCACACTCACATCCTCACACACTCTCTCTCTCTCTCTCTCTCTCTCTCTCACATACACACACACACACACTCTCTCTCTCTCACACTCACTCACACACACGCTCACACTCACACTCACACACACACACACACACTCACACACACACGTGCGCAGGTATACACAGACACGCACGTACACAAGCCTCTACACATGCGCGCAAATTGTACCTGTGCATACACGTTGGTACACACACAGATGTGCACACATGCGTTTATATATGAATTGGAATACACAGACACGTGCCACACGCATTGTACACACAGCATACATACACACACATGCCTTTACACACATCGATATATACAAACAATCCTGTACATATAAAACACACATACACATCTACACACACACAAACACACAAACACATACAAACAACAACAACCACAAATAACTCTTTTTGTTTTCTTTTCTTTTCTATGGTAACAAAGAAAGACAGAAAAACAACAACAAACAAAAAGACGAATTAGGACATTTAATTAATCAAATTCCCATTTGCTCCAGGAAGGGGGGAGGGGAAGGGGGGGGAGAGTGTAGGGGAGGGGGGGGGGTTGAGAGGAAGGGGCGTGTCGAAACCTTAAGGGCTAGAAGTAGAAGGAATTAAATGGGATTTTCGACGTTATGTGTTAAGAAGTTTCGGTGGTTTAGCATTGTGTTGATCCGACAAGGATATATATCTGAATTTTATAGAATATGGATATAGATAGATAAATGGAATGATAGAGATAAATAGAGAGAATGATGGACAGATAGATTTAGAAAGGGATAGATATATAGATAGGAAGGTAGAAGGAGGGAGAGAGAGAGAGAGAGAGAGAGAGAGAGAGAGAGAGAGAGAGAGAGAGAGAGAGAGAGAGAGAGAGAGAGAGAGAGAGAGAGAGAAGAGAGAGAGAGAGAGAGAGAGAGAGAGAGAGAAGAGAGAGAGAGAGGAGAGAGAGAAAGAGAGAGAGAGAGAAGAGAGAATATGAGATACGTAGACAGATAAATAGAAAAGGAAAAATAAATAGAGCCAGACAGACAAATTCAGAAGGCAGGTAGACATACAAACAACAGACAAACAAACAAAAAGGAAAGGAACCGAAAACAAACAAGAGAAACAAACACAAAAACAAATGACACGTGATACCGAGAGTTGCCAATTTCTTTATTTTTATTCTCCCTTTTTATACCCTACCATTATTTTGTTAAAATATTTAATCCTCCAAAATCATATTTTCTTCTACCATATTCACATCCAATCATTATTATTTTTTTTCTAAAAATATATAATCCTCAAAATCTGACGGACACTGAGTGACAGATCCGAGAAAATAGATGTTGAGAAATGACTTTTATCTCGATGAAGATCTTCCGTTTTGATTCGTCCTTCTTCTTATCTTTTCTGCTGTTGAGGCTGTGGGAGCTGCAACCCCGTGTCTCCGTGCACTTGCAAGGATAGGAGGGTTGTGGATCTTGCAATTGCATGGGTTGATGGTGGTGGTTTTGCAAGCGTTTGTGTGTTTTATGAGAAGATTGGTTTGGGTCCTGGTCCTTTATCAGCGATGTACATAAGGAAATACAGACATACACACACGCGCGCGCTCGCATAAACACACGTGCAAAACTGACATATAAACGCGCATACATACACACACACGCGCACATAAACACACGTGCAAAACTGACATATAAACGCGCACACATACACAAACATACGCACATAAACACACGTACAAAACTGACATATAAACACGCACACATACACAAACATACGCACATAAACACATGTACAAAACACATCTAAACGCACACACATACCATACCCAAAACAACAATAACAGAAATATATACCACACAGACATAATACACACACAAACTAAACACACATAGTAATACTGGATACAACAATACAATAATAACAAAAACTAAAAATAAGAAATGTAATAACAACAACAAATAATAATAACAATAACAACCATCAAGAACGCTTAAACACGAATGCTTTAGAAAAAAATAGTAGTTACTTTTACAACAATAACAAAAAACAAAAAAATAAAGAACAGTGATACCAACAACAACAACAAATAATAATAACAATAACAACCT
>NW_020871782.1:95000-105000 GCF_003789085.1 Penaeus vannamei
CCTGCCCAGTCGGTCGACTTTCAAGTGGCGACCCATGACCGGGGAACAGATGGCGAGGCTTCAGCGTGCGTTGACTTCCCGCCTCCTCCTCCTCCTCTTTCAGCCTCCTCCTCCTCCTTCTTTTTCTCTTTCTTCTTCTTCTTTTCTTCTTTCCTTCTTCTTCTTCTTGTTCTCCTTCTCTTTCAATCTCCCTTCCCTCCTCTTCTTCTGGTCCTACTTTCAATCTCGCTCCTCCTCCTCCTTCTTCTTCTCTTTCTTTCTTCTTCTCTTTCTTCTTCTTTTCCTCTTTCAGTCTCTTCCTCCTTCTTCTTCTCCTCTTTCAATCTCCTCCTCCTCCTCCTTTTTCTGGTCCTCTTTCAATCTCCTCCTCCTCCATCTTCTTCTTTTTCTTCATCTCCTCCTCCTCTTTCAATCCCCTTCTTCTTCTTCTTCTTCTCTTTCCAATTTCACCTTCCTCCTCCTTCTCTTTCTTTTATTCTCCTCTCTGTTCTATCTCCCTCTCTCTGCTTTTCTTCTTCTCGTTCCCCTTTTCAGTCTCCTCCTTTTTCTTTTTCTCTTTCTTCTTCTTTTTATTCTCCTCTTTCTTTCTCATTCTTTTTCTTCTTCTTCTTCTTCTCCCTTTTTTTCCCCCTTTTTCGACCTCTTTCACTCTCTTCCCTATAATCTCCTTCATCTCCTCCTTTATCAATCTCCTTTTCCTTTTCTTCTTTTTGCTCCCTCCTCGTTCAATCTCTTCCATTGCCTTCCTTTCTTCTTTCTTCTTTCATCTCCTCCTCCTTCTTTTTCTTCTCTTCTTCTTCTTTTTCTCTTTCCTTCTTCTTCCTCTTCCTCTTATGAGTCTCCTCCTCCTTCTTCTTCTTCTCTTTCTTCTTCTTCTTCTCCTCTTTCTTCTTCTTTTTCTTCTCCTCTTTCAATCTCCTCCATCGACCTTCATTTCCTTTTTAGCTTATTACCTCAATATTATCTTCCTTCTTTTTCTTCTTCTTCTACTCCTTAATTCTTCTCCTACATCTCCTATCATCATCACCATTATGTTTATCATTTTTTTTCCGAAGAACTTTTTCCCTTTTCTCTTCAACCTATCTTCTCCTCTTCCTCCTTCCTGTTCCTGCTCTTCCTCCTTCCTTCTCCTCCTCTTCCTCCTTCCTTCTCCTCCTCTCTTTCCCTCCTTCCTTCTCCTCCTCTTCCTCCTGTCCTTCTCCTCCTCTTCCTCCTTCCTTTCTCTCCTCCTTTCCTTCTTCCTTCTCCTCTCTTCCCTCCTTTTCCGCCACTCCTCCTTCTATGGCATTGCCACCGTCCTCATTGCAACAGCTCCCGCACGTGCCAGCAAAATCCCCCCCCCCCAACCTTTAGGTCCCCCCCTCCCCCCTTCCCCCTCCAACACCCCTCCAAGGACCACACCCTTCCCCCTACCTTCCCCCCTTCCCCCCAACTTCCCCCTCCCAAGGAACCACCTCTTCCCCCAAGGACCACACCCCCTCCCCCCCTCCTTCCCCCCTCAAGAACCCCCCTTCCCTAACCAACACCTCCCAAGGACCACCCCCACCTTCCCCCTTCCCCCCAGCCTTCCCCCTCCCAGACCACCCCTTCCCCCCTTTTTCCCCCAACAACCCCTCCCAAGGACCCCCTCCCCTCACAAGGCCCTCGCCCTCCCCCCTTCCCCCCAAGCAACCCTTCCCCCCCTCCAGGACCGCCTCCCCTCCCCCCTCCCCTCCAAGGACCCCCTTGTCCCCCCCCTCCAGGCCCACACGGCCGCCCTCGACTGAGAAGGTTGGTCGGGCCGGAAAATCCATCGGCGGTCCATTTTTTGAGTTACTGCGATAGGAGAGAGAAAGTGGAAGGGGAGGAAGAAAGGGAGTGGGAGAGGAGAGAGAATGAGAGGGGGGTGGAGGGGAGGGAAGGGGGTAGAGGGAGGAGAAAAGAAATGGATGGGGGAAAGGGGGAGGGGGAGGAAGAAGGGAGTGGGAGAGGGAGAGAGAAAAGATGGAAGGGAGGAGGAAGGAAAGGAGCGGAAGAAAGGGGAGAGTAAGGGAGGAGAAAAGAATGGAAGGGGGGAAGGGGAGCGGGGTAAGGAGAGAGGGGAGGGTGAGGGGAGAGAAAAGATGGAGGGGGGAAAGGGGAGGGGGGAGGAAGAGGAGTGGGAGAGGGAGAGAGAAAAGATGGAAGGGAGGAGGAAGGAGGAGGAAGAAAGGGGAGGGTGAGGGAGAGAGGAAAAGATGGAAAGAAGGAAATGGAGAAGGTGGGATGGGAGGGAAGGTGGAGGGAGAAACGGGAGGGTGGGGAGAGAGAATGAGAGGGGGCATAGAGGGGGACAGGGAAGAAAAGGGGAAAGAGAAGAGAGAGAGAGAGAGAGAGGAGAGAGGAGAGAGAGAGAGAGAGAGAAGAGAGAGAGAAGAGAGAGAGAGAGAGAGAGAGAGAGAGAGAGAAAGAGAGAGAAAGAGAGAGAGAGGAGAGAGAGTAGAGAGTTGAGGACAGAAAGAGAAAGAAGAGATGAGAAAGAGGAGAGAAGGAAACCAATTGAAAGATAGATACATGATAAAAAAATGCAGCAGACAGATAGACAGAAGTGGAAAAAACAAATGATAGAGATAGAATTAAAAAAACATGTATGCAGTATATAGATGATAAATAGATAGTAAACAGATACGATAGATGAAAAGAGAGAATAGGAAGAGAAGAGATAGAAACATATTTGAGACAGACAAAACAGATAGATGGCGTTTGGATAGATAGACATAAAGATAATAGCTCAATATAGATAGATGAAACAGTCATTGATAGATGAATCATACATAACATGCATCCATACACACGTAACGTCCATCCATACATGCACACATAAATGTATACAAAATACATACATACATAACATACAATACATATATACAGAAAGGAGAAAGGGAGATTGAAAAGAGGAAGGAGAATGGGAGAAAAGACAGAAGAGAGAGATAGAAAGGAGAAGAAGGGGAAGAGGAAGGGATATAAGTTGACGGAGAGGAGATGTTGGAAAGAACGATGGAGGAAGAGGAGGAGGAGATAAAAAAGGAAGGAAGGAAGAGGAAGATGAGATAAAAGAAGGTAAGGAGGAGGAGAGAGGAAAGGAGGAGGAGAAGGAAGAGGAAGGAGGATGAGCATGCAGGATGAGGAGGAGAGAAGGAAGAGGGNCAATTCTCCCTTCCTCCTCCTTCTCTCAATCCCTCACCACTCTATCCACCTTCTCCATCCAGCCCCCGCTAACCCTCCCTCCCCTCCTCCCCCCATTTTTCTCTCCCTCCCTCCTCATTCTTCCCTCCCTTCCCTTCCCTCCCTCATTTTTAATGCACCCATCCCCCCTCCCTCCCCTTTCCCTCATCATTTCTATTCTACCATTTCCACCACCCACCATCCCCTCACTCCTTCTCCCTCCTCCGCCCTCCTTCTCCCACTATCCCTCCCTCCTCCCTATTACCATCCCCATCACCTAACCCTCCCCTCCCCTCCCCTCCGTCCTTCCCGCCTCCCTCCCTCCATTCTTCCCTCCGCACCTCCCTCCCTCCATTCTTCCCTCCCTCCCTCCATCCATTCTTCCCCCCCCCTCCCTCCTTTCCTTCCCTTCCCCATCCATTCTACCTCCCTCCCTCCCTCCTCCTTTTCCTATCCCTCTCCTGCCCAACCCTCCCCTCCCCCTCCCTCCCCTTTAACCCTTTTTTACAGGAAATTCTTGCCCGGGCTGTGACACGTTAAAACTCCCCCCACCCACCCCACCCCTCCCTCCCCCACGACACGCAAGTCAGCGGGGAATTCCGTTTGTACTTTATCCGATCGCTCTTTTGCAGAGTTTCCAAATTTCTGGCCCATATTCCTAGGTGGCTTGTCTTTCACTGACCCATTTTAGCCGCGAGGCATTCTACTGACCTAGTTTCACCTTGTTTCAGTGTTTTCATTTTTCACCTTATCGGCGGATTTTTTTTTTTCTTTTATTTTTTTCCGAGATGAGAATCGTCTAAGTCCTGTTTTTTTTTTTTTTTTTTTTTTTTTTTTGAGTATCCACATTGTTTTTTTTTCTAACGAAATGAGGATCGTTCTAAGTTTTTTTGTGTAGACCTATTGTGTCGTAATAATATTCTGTACTTGTATTGGGTTATAAGAACCTCATATCTTTCTCTCTTTCTTTCTCTGTCTTTGTCTTTTTTTCCTCTCTCTCTCTTTCTCTCTCTGTGCCTCTCTCTGTCTCTCTCTCCTCCTCTTCGTCTCACTCTCATTCTCTAATTTTTCCTCTCCTCTACCCTCCATTCTCCGTCTCCCCTCCCCCTTCTCCTTTCTCTCGTTTCCTCCTCTTCTCCTTTATCATCTCTTCTCGTTTTTATTCTCCCTCCCTCTCCCTTTGTAATCTTCCCCTCTCTTTCCACTCTCTTTCTACCCTCCCTCTCCATCTTCTTCTCCCTCTCCATTCTTTCTACCCTCCCTCTCCCTCCCCCTCCCCTCTCCCTCACCTCTCCCATTCTTTTCTACCCTCCTCCCCCTCCATCTCCCTCGCCCTCCATCTCCCTCCCCCTCCCCCTCCTCCCCCTCCATCTCCCTCACTCTCTCCAATTCTTTCTACCTTCCCTCTCCCTCCTCCCTCTTCCAATCTCCCCTCCCTCCTCCTCCCCTCTCCCCCCCCCATCTCCCCTCATCCTCTCCATTCTTTCTACCTTCCCTCCCTCCCCCTCCCTCCTCCCCCTCCTTTCCTCCCTCCCCCCCTCCATCTCCCTCCTCCCCTCCATCTTCCTCACCCTCTCCTATTTTCTACCCCCTCCCTCTCCCTCTCCCTCACCTCCTCTCCTCCTCCTCCTTCCCTCTCCTCCTCATTTCCGCAGAGTCTCTCCCTCCTCCTCCTCCCTCCTCCCCATCCCTCCCTCTCCCTCCTCGCTCTCCCCCCTCCTCCCTCCTTCTCCCTCCTCCCCCCCTCCATCTCCCTCTCCTCCTCCCCCCATCTCCCCATTCCCTCTCCCTCCTTCTCCCTCCTCCCCCCCCTCCTCCCTCCTCCATCCTCCTCCCCATCCCTCCCTCCTCATCCCTCCCTCCCTCCTTCTCCCTCTCCCTCCTCTCCCTCCCTCCTCCCCATCTCCCTCTCCCTCCTCTCCCCCCTCCCCCTCTCTCCCTCCCCTCCCCCTTTCCCTCCCCTTTCCCCCCCCACCTCTCTCTCTCTCTCCCTCTCTCTCTCACGGCGAGGGTGAAGGTGAGTCCCCGCGCGGGAGCCAAGACATCTAGCCTTTCGTCACGCGTTTTAGACGTATTAGAACGTAAAACCACGTCAGAGAACGGAAGAACAAAGGTCGCGAGAAGATTACGTAAGTGGAGTGGAGGAGATGCCGTGAGGGGCAGGGGATAGGAAGAAAGATGGGGGAGGATAATGAATGATAATGATAATGATAGTATGATAATAATGATGATAATAATGAATAATAATAATAATGATGATAATAATGTAAATGATAATAATAATAATGATGATAATAATAATAATAAATAATGAATAATGAATAATAAATTAATAATGATAATAATGATAATAAGATAAGATAATAATATAATATAATAATATAATAATAATAATGTAATAATAATAATAATAATGATAATAATAATAATGATAATAATAAAAGTTCTATGTCTTAAAAAAATGTATCATAAATTCAATACCAGAATATTTGGAGGAAATGGGATTTAAAAAAATATATATTTCTTAGTAAAATATTGAAATATTTAGAGGTTTTGAAATGAAATTAGGATAAAGTATTTCTAAATATAACACCCATGTGAAGAAGGATGTATTTCTAAATATAATGAAGAAGTATTTAGAGACAATGAAGATATAAAGAAAAAAAGAGGATTGTATACTAACTATACATAAAGAAACCAAGAAGTTTTGAGGATAAAAAGAAAAAGTGGATATCTGAATACAATACCAAAATAGGTGGAGTTTTTGAGGATTAAAAAAAAGTTTCTAAATACTACAAGAAATGAATGGAGGTTTTGAAGATATAAACTGAAGTAGAGAAAAAATAAAATCGATTAAAAAAAAGTTTCTAAATACTACAAGAAATACGTAGAGGTTTTGAGGATATAAACGAAAGTAGAGACAAAATAAAATCGATTCATAAATAATTAACAAGGTAATACGTAAAAAGGAATTAAAAAAAAATAACGTTTCTAAATATAGTAGCGAGACATATAGAAGTTTTATTTGATAAAAAAAAACATTAATTTCATTTCCGAAACATTCAGAAGTTTTGAAGACAATGAGTAATAGGAGAATGAATTCCTGTTCGCATTGGCAATGATAAAAAGAAAGTTGTCATACTAGGGAAGGAGGGATAGGGGAGGGAAGGAGGGAAAGGGAGGGAAGGGAGGACGGAGAGAGGAAGAGGGAGGAAGGGGAAGGAAGGGGAGGAAGGAGGAGGGCGAGGGAGGAGGGAAGGACGGAGAGGAGGAGGGAGGGAAAGAGGGAAAGGGAGGGAAGGGAGAAGAGGAAGAGGAGGGAGGGACGGAAGGAGGCAGAGAAGGAAGTAGGAGTGTGTGAATGAGAAAAAGAGGGAGGTGGAGGCTAGAAGAGAGAGAGAGAGAGAGGAGAGAGGAGAAGAGAGGAGAGAGAGAGAGAGAGAAGAGAGAGAGAGAGAGAGAGAGAGAGAGAGAGAGAGAGAGAGAGAGAGAGAGAGAGAGAGAGAGAGAGAGAGAGAGAGAGAGAGAGAGAGAAGAAGAGAGAGAGCGAGAGAGAGAGAAGCAGCAGACAGAAGAAACAGAAAAAAAACATACAAACAGATAGAAACAAAAAAATATACACAGAGAAAATAGATAGACAGAGAGAGAAACGGAAGAGGAAAAGGTAATAAACGAATATAAAGGAGAGGAGATAAGGGAAACAGGTGATAAAAGAATGTGAAGCAAAAGAAAGATAAAGAAGGTGACTGCACGAGACAAAGTGTAAGTGTGTTCGTATATATGTTATTTGCTCACAGCTTTGTAGATTTGCACCAGATTTCTGCGTATGTTTATTTCTATCTCTCTATCTCTTTTTCGTGCTTGTGGTTATGTGTGTGTGTGTGTGGTTGTGTGTGTGTGTGTGTGTGTGTATGTTGTGTGTGTTTGTGTGCGTGTGTGTGTGTGTGTGTGTGTGTGTGTGTGTGTGTGTGTGTATGTGTGTGTGTGTGTGTGTGTGTGTGTGTGTGATGTGTGTGTGTGTGTGTGTGTGTGTATGTGTGTGTGTGCGGTGTGTGTGTGTGTGTGTGTGTGTGTGTGTTGTTTGTGTGTGTGTGTGTGTGTGGTGTGTGTGTGTGTGCAGGTAGGTATGAGTGTATACAAATATTTGTATATGTGTATACGTATCTGTACTTTATTGTGTACTCTTCTTTTATATAAACTATGTATGTGTACTTTATGTGTCCTCTTCTTTATATACACTATGTATGTGTACTTTATGTGTCCTCTTCTTTATATACACTATGTATGTGTACTTTAAGTGTACTCTTCTTTATGTAAACTATGTATATGTACGCAAATACAACATTTTATCTGAATATCTTAACATCACACTCACAAGACCAGGAAAGAGAAAGAGGAAGACGATCACATCCACCTGCCGTACCTGCAAGAAAGGGAAAACAATTAGTAAGGAAGGCTTGTCTCCTTGGCTTTTAATCGTAACTAAATTCTTTAATATCAAATTAAGATAAACACGCACGCAGACACACACCTTATACATATCTATGTATCTTTATCTGTCTATCTAGAGAGAGAGAGAGTGAGAGAGAGAGAGAGAGAGAGAGAGAGAGAGAGAGAGAGAGAGAGAGAGAGAGAGAGAGAGAGAGAAGAGAGAGAGAGAGAAGAGAGAAAGAGAGGAGAGACAGAGAGACAGAGAGAGAGGACAGAGAGACAGACAAGAGACAGAGAGAAAAAGGGAAAAAAAAGAGAAGCGAGAAAAGTAAGAAAGAGAAAAAAAGCAGCTAACGGATAGAATCAGCCCTCCACCTCCCCTCCCCCTTCCACTCCCCCCCTCCCCCTCCCCCCCCCCTGCCCCACGTCCCACCGGATGACCTTGTGTGACTCGGAGGGCGCGCGTTCCCGTACGGAGAGTCCCATGGCATCCCTCGCGCCGTATATGCATCACCTTTATCGACATATCGGCGGCGGTATGAGGCTCAGCTGACCTTCGCTTAATAGCTCCTGCGTCCTTGGTAGAGGGAGGGAGGGAGAAAGGGAGGGAGGGAGGAGGAGAAAGGGAGGGGGAGGAATGGAGGGGAGGAGAGGGAGGGGGGAATGAGATGGGGGAGGAATGGAGGGGAGAGGGAGGGAGGAGGGAGAGGGAGAAAGGGGGAGGGGGGAGGGAATGGGAGGGGGGGAGGGAATGGGAGAAAGGGAGGGAGGGAGGGAATGGAGGGTGAGGGAATGGGAGGGGAGGGAATGGAGAAAGGGAGGAGAGGAGGAATGGAGGGAGGGAGGGGAGGGGGAGAAAGGAGGGAGGGGGGAGGGATGGGAGGGGAGGGAGAAAGGGAGGGAAGGGGGAGGGGGGAGGGAGGGATGGGAGGGGGAAGGGTGGGAGGGGTAGAGGGAGAGGGAGGGGAATGGGCGGGGAGAGGAGGGGGGGGGGAGAGGGAGAAGGGGGAGGGGGAGGGAGGGGAGAGGGGGAGGGAATGGAGGGAGGGGGAAGAAAGGGAGGGAGGGGAGGGGGATGGAGGAAAGGGAGGGAGGGAGGAGGGGGAGGGAAGGGAGGGGGGAAGGGAGGGGGAGAAAGAGAGGGAGGGGGATGGGAATGCGAGGGGGAGAGGGAGGGAATGGGGGGGGAGGGAAGGGGGAGGGAATGGAGGGGGCGAAGGGAGGGGGAGGCGAGGATGGGAGGTGTTGGTATAAGGTGTATGGGAAGGGGGTTGAAGGGTGTAGAGAGGAGGGGATGGGGAGTTGGTGGGAAGGATAGGGTGGGGGGGAAGGCCTAGGTGGAGGGGAGGGAAGGGGGTAAAGGGGAGGGAATGAGAGTATAGGGAGGGAGGGGGGTGGGTTGAAGAAGGAGGTGTTGGGGGAGGGAGTAGGGGTAGGGAAGAAGGGTGAGGGTAAGAGGGTCGTTGGGTGAGAGGAGTGGGCTGTAGGGGGTGAAGGTAAGGGAGGAGGGGTAGGTATGGGGAAGAAGAGGGTAGGGAATAGATAGAAGAGAGGGAAGAGAAGGTAGAGTAGGGAAATAATACAAGAATAGGAGAAAGGAATGTGAGGGAGGACATGAGGAGGAAGGGTAGTTAGTATGGAGGAGAAGAAGAGAGAGAGAGACAATGAAGAAAGGGGGGGAGGGGGGGAGGGGAGTAGAGAGCTAGTGAAGAGGGAGAGAAGGGTGTATATGGGTGTGTGGGTGTAGAGAGGACGGTAAGTGGGGCTGGCGTTAGATAGGAGTGAGGGGGGGGGGAATAGGGGGGGTTATTACGGTAGGAAAGCGGAATTAAGCTCTTTAATAGTGATGAACAGAAGGTGATGATGTGAGTTGAGACGAAGGGTGATGAGGAGTGATGAGTGACGAAGGGTAAATAAATCCCAAGTGATGACACAATGAAATTCCTTAAGTGGCAGAACGAGTGATGAATCAAGTGATGACAGCGGATTAATAAAGTACATAGTGATGATGGTAATGGCATCGAACAGAAAACGATAATTAAGAAAGTCATTAACCAATAACGACGGTGAGACAACTACTCGACCTGACGACCAATAATTAATTTTGCAAAGACGGGAAACAGTTTCGTTGTTCAATAATAATAAAAAAAAGGAAGAGAAATTGGTGATGACAAGCCTAAATTTGCAGGCCGATGGGACATGATGGAAAGGAAAAGGTGGTTGTGCGAAGATAGTGATGACACTTATCGATCTCGACTCTCGTGTTGTTGATGACTCGGTTATGAAAGTCGTCTGCACTATTATTGATGGTGTGAGTCGGGGTCTTATGGTGTCTATGGTACAAAGGGCGAGGCGAAGGCATGGTGCGTTCTGGTGGGTGTGTGAT
>NW_020871782.1:125000-132500 GCF_003789085.1 Penaeus vannamei
TCCCTCTCCTGCTTCGCTTCGCCTTTGCCTCCTTCTTCCCCCACCTTCCCTCTCCTCTCCCTTTCTCCCTTCCCTCATTCCTTTCTCCCCTCTCCTCTTTCTCTCCCACTCTCCTCTTCTCTTCCCTTCCCCTTCTTCCCTGCTCCTCCTCCCCCTTCCCCCTTCTTCCGCCCTCTCCCTTCTCTCCTTCTCCCCCTTCCTTCCCCCTCTTCCCTCTCCTTTCTCTCCCCTTCCCACCTTCCTTCCCACTCTTCCCTCTTCCTTCTCTCACCCGTTTCTTTCCCTCTCCCTTCTCCTCCCCTTTCCCACCTTCCTTCCCACTCTCCCTCTTCCTCGTCCCCTCCCCTTCCCACTTCCTTCCCCTCCTGATCCTGCCTCTCCCCCACCCTCTCTCTTCTCTCCCTTCCCATCCTTCCTTCCACTTTCACCCCCTCCCCTTCCACCTTCTTTTCCACTCTTCCTTCTCCTTCTCTCTCCCCTTCCCACTTCCTTCCCCCCCTTCCCTCTCCCCCTCCCCCCCCGCTCTCCCTTCCCCCTCTTCCCTCTCCATTCTCTCCCCTTCCCACTTCTTTCCCACCTTCCTTTCCCACTTCTCCCCTGTCCCACCTTCCTTCCCCCCCTTCCTCCCTTCCTTTCTCTTCCCCTTCCCTCTTCCCTCTCCCTTCTCTCCCCTCCCTCTTTCCTTCCCACTTTCCTTCCTCTCCCTCCTTCTTTCCCACCTTTCCCACTTCCCTCTCCCCCTTCCCCTCCCCCTCTTCCCCTCTCTCCCCTTCCCACTCTCCCTCTCCCTTCTCTCCCCTTCCGTCCTCTCTCTCCCCTTCCTCCCCTTCCCTTCCTTCCCCTCTCTCTCCCCCCTCCGTCTCTCTCTCTCGCCCACCGACCGACCGGCGACGAAGGACAGTTTGCGCCCCAGAGTCATGCATGAGAGGAGCTCGCTGCATGACGTCACGTTACACAAACCTCTTTTTTCTCCGTTTTTTCTTCACTCTTTGCCTCTTTCTCCCTCCGTCCCCTTCTTAGTTTCTCTTTTGTCCCTCTTTCCATCGTATCTCTCTCTCTGTCTTCTCTCTCTCTCTCTCTCTCTCCCCTCCTCTCTCTCTCTCTCTGTTTCTCTCCTCTTCTCTCTCTCTCTCCTCTCTCTCTCTTTCTCTCTCTCTCTCTCTCCTTCTCTTCTCTCTCTCTCTCTCTCTCTCTTTCTCTCCTCCTCATCTTCCCTCTCCCCCCGTTTCTTCGTCTTCCCATTATCTCAAGTTCTGCCCTTCGCCTTACTCATACACTATTCTCCCTATTCCTCCCTTCATCCCCTTTAGAATTCGTCCTCCCTATCCCTTTCCCTCTCCCCCTCCAACCCCCCCTCTCAACCCCTCTCCCTACCCCCAACCCTCCCCAACCTCCTCCCTAACCCCATCCCACCTCCCACTACCCTCCTCGAAACCCACTATCCCACCCTCCTCTGCCTGCCCCCCTATCCCCCCTCTACCCCCTCCTCCCCGGGTCCAGTCTGCGCATGCGCCGGCTTCTGTCATGTAAACAAACCCAGCGCTTTGACAGTCGGTGACACGTTGCCTAACCCTCGACTCTGTCCTTGATAAGTATTATGAAAGCGACGCACACACGCACATAAACGTACTTGCTTACATGCATACGGGTACACAACCGCACTTGTATACACACAAACACACGCGATGGGACACGCACACACACACACTTAGACACGCATATGCATCCATTCACACATATATTGACACACTCACAAACGCAAAGAGGAAGAGAGAAGGAAAGAAAGAAAGATAGATAGACAGATGGATAGAGAGAGAGAGAAAGAGAGAACGTTACAAAATCAAACTGAGTGGTACTAATTTCAATCTTGGGATCATTCTAGAAGCTAAGTAATTCTCGTAACCTTTTCTTCCCATTCTCCTTTTCTCCCCTCTTTCCTTCTCTACCCCACTTCCCTTCCCTTTTCTTATCCATTCTATTTATCTTTCTTGTGTCGTCCCGTCCCTTTTCCTCATATCTTTCTTTTGTTTCTCCTCTTCTTCTTCCTATCTCCCTTCTTTCTGCCTTCTTTTAATGTCCTCTTTTTCTCTTCCCTTCTTTCTTTCCACTTTCCCTCCCCCAATATTCTTATTTCTTCTCTCTGTTCTTCTATACCCTTTATCTTTTCTTTCCTCTCTTCTTCTAACTCTCTCTCTCTTGTTCCTTGTGTTCTTCTATTCCCCCTTTCCTCTCTTCCCTTTCTCTCCTGTTCGCTCTCTTCTTCATTCCCTCTATCTCGTGTTCCTTCCGTTCTTCTATTCCCTCTCTCCTTTCTTCCCTCTCTTCTTCTATTCCCTCTCTCTCTTGTTCCTTCTGTTCTTCTATCCCCTCTTTCCTCTCTCTCTTGTTTCCTCTCTTCCTCTAATTCCTCCATTCTTCTAGACCCTTCCAGAGTAAGCAAGACTCTCAAGACCGTGACGTCATCCGATGTTTCTTTCTTTTTCCGCTTAGGCCTTGTGTAACTCTGTGATATATTTATCTGTATATCTATACTGCGGGTTGGTATTCTGGCCGCAGTGTCGCCGGTGTGTTACTACGAATAATTATGCAGCGCAAGTTGGAAGTCAAAGTCAAAGTCAAAACACTTTATTCCATTAATTACAATGGTTATTCTTTGAGCAGAGAGAAGAGAGAATGATAATAAAGATATACGTAAAGGATGTTACTACAACATATATATATATATATATATATATTATATATATATATATATATATATATATATATATATATATATAATATAATATGAAAAAATAATGGGGGAGGGGGTATTAGCACTTTATTTAGAAGATGCAAAGATAGATTAGATGTTTGATTGATATGTGTCATCACAATAACTATGGACATTTAGAAAAGATAGGATGTGGGTATTAATAGTCCCAGTACAAGATGTTTAGATAGCCAGGTCGCATGTTAGATATAGATTAGCATAAAAAGACATCCGACTAATATGGAGGGAATTGGCAATTTTATGGAGGGAATTGGCAATTTAGATAGATACCTAGATAGATATGTGGAGTTATAGATATACGTTACGAAGTAGAGACTTAAGCACATACATTGGCAACATCATAGGTATGTGTTTACATATACTTGGAATAGATCTTTAACTGTAGTTAGGAGTTATAGCAAGAACAGCGGTACATGATGTAACTATTACGAACATTGCTACAGCAACGATGGCAACAAGAATTTTAGTAAAGAATATTGTAGTCATTATTGCTACTACTACTACTGTCGCTGTTACTTCTTATTCAAATTATGACACGACATTTGTTATCACTATTTCCACTCTTGCTTCTACAACTACATCTACTACTACTATTACTACTATTACTGCTACTGCTGCTGCTTCTACTACTACTACTATAATACTGTTACTAACTACTACAACTACAACTACTTGTACATACTACTACTAACTATTTACAGTTACTACTACTTCTACTGCTGCTAATATTAATGCTACTACTACTACTACTACTACAGCTAGTACTACTACTTTTACTACTACTGCTACTATTTCCACTACGTATAATACCATTGTCTGCAAACACAATAAGTACTTTAACTTCTATTACTTTATTTTTTATATTACTTTTACAACATAACTTCTTCAGCGGCAATTCTCTTATAATAGTACTAGAATCCTTACTAGCGCTGCTTCTATTATTAAAACAAAAACAATAATAAGAATGACGATGACAGCACTGCTTTTAAAATTCAGTTATATGACCATAATTTTAGTAAATATAAGGATGACCTGAATATTATGTTCATCTTAATAAAACTAACTTATCAGTAAGAACA
Organism: Penaeus vannamei; assembly: GCF_003789085.1. NCBI lineage: Eukaryota > Metazoa > Arthropoda > Malacostraca > Decapoda > Penaeidae > Penaeus > Penaeus vannamei. Next base: position 128,850 of record NW_020871782.1, read on the forward strand.
ATAAAAGATGACAATCATTTAACATAGTTGGTCGAAGACAGCGAAACATTACAATATAAAAAAAATAACAATAAATAAAAGGCAAAATAAAAATGGAAAAATCAACTTAGAATATAAACCCATTTATCTCTCATTATATTATATGACAGCCCATTCACAGATCTCCCTTCGCTCCACCTCCTTTTCGTGTCCACAAATGACACATGCAAGCTTGTTAGTGAAATGTGGCGCCGTGTTTCCGTAGAGTTAATTGCTCAACTATTGTGATTCCCGAAGAAAAAACTGTGAAGCAAAGACATGGTCTCAGGAAGACACATACATACCCACACCCTCTCTCTCTCTCTCTCTCTCTCTCTCTCTCTCTCTCTCTCTCTCTCTCTCTCTCTCTTCTCTCTCTCCTCTCTCTCTCTCTCTCTCCTCTATCTTCTATCTATCTATCTATCTATCTATCTATCTATCTCTTTCCCCAACATACAGATACATACGCACACACAGGGCTTTTTGGCAAGGCTGTTGATTCATATATCCGAAAAAAAAACAAAACAAAACGGAAAAAAGAACAAGGAATTAAGCTGTCCTTAAATCAGACAAGTAAACAAAGCAACTCTGACAGGTTCATCGTCCGACAAGATGACGACAGAAATGCCTATGGAAATTTATCGGTTTCTTGTTTACTTCCGCGGCCACAGGTCTTCAAGGGGATGCTTGGGGTTGGCAGGCCAGGAGAGGAGACTTTGTTTTTTTTCGTGCTTCTGCTTGGGTGGGCGGTGGGGGGGGGGGGTAGTGTTCCTCGCCTCCGTTGGTGGATACTCGTGGTTTACGAATATCTACGCAGATTTTTTTTTTCCATGCAGGTAGATTCGAGTATATTGGTAGGTAATGAGAGCGTATTCGCACACACACACAGACACACACACACATCTATAGAGTTTTTTTTTCTCTCCGTTTCCTCTCTCTCTCTCCTCTCGTCTCTCACTCTCTCTCTCTCTCTGCTCTCTCTTCCTCCTCACTCTCTTCCTCTCCCCTCTCTCTCTCCATATATATATAAAGCACGCGTGTGTTTTATATATAATACAAGGTGTCACAAAACAATTGATGTGAAGCGAGAGAGTAGAAGAGAGACAGAGAGTAGAGAGAGAGAGAGACGAGAGAGAGAGAGAGAGAGAGAGAGAGAGAGAGAGAGAGAGAGAGAGAGAGAGAGAGAGAGAGAGTGAGAGAGAGAAGAGAGAAGCACAGAAAGAGAAGAAAGAAAGAAAAAAGGAAGAGAGAAAGAACAGCATGGCAGACAGGAGGTTTACTGCGGCAGCGTGTTCTTAGGCGAGTGAGTGTTCGTGAAAGTGCCGCAAAATCCAGTTGCACTCTATTGATTAAGTGGCACGGGTGACAAGTACACGCAAACAAGAACTCACACATGCATGTTTGTACACACACATACGCACAAATACACATGCTCTCTCTTTGTCCTCTCTATATCTATCTTTCTATTTATCCGTCTCCTCCTTCATAAATTTGCGAAAAATAAAACATAAAAACAAACACACACACACTCTCTCTCTCACACACAAAACACACACATATCAGCGCGCGTACACACACACACACACACACACACACACACACACACACAGAAGAGAAAGAGGAGAGAGAGAGATGAGACAAGAGAGAGAGAGAGAGAGAAAGACGAGAGAGAGAGAGAGAGAGAGAGAGAGAGAGAGAGAGAGAGAGAGAGAGAGAGAGAGAGAGAGAGAGAGAGAGAGAGAGAGAAAGAGAAAAGAAAGAAGAGAAAGAGAGAAAGAAAGAAAAGAGATGAGCGATAGAAATGAGCAGAAGAGAGAGAGAGAAAAGAAAATCATTCCTCCTCCTCTTCCTCCTCCATTCTTATTTTTCTTCCTCATTGGTTTAATGAGTTTTCCCCAGATGCTTGTTTACTCTCACCTCATGAAACTTGGAGGCTGGGAAATTGGTAGAGTTGCCCGCGAACGTGTTTATGTTGTCTTTTTTTTTCTTTTTTTTCTTTCTTTTTTTTCTTTTTTCTTTTTTTTCTTTTTTTCTTTTTTTCTTCTTTTTTTCTTTTTTTTTTTTCTGTTTTTTCTTTTTCTTTTCTTTTTTCTTTTCTTTCTTTTCTTTTTTCTTTTCATTTTCTTTTTTTCTTTTCTTTTCTTTTTTTCTGTTTTTTCTTTTCTTTTCTTTTTTTTTTTTTTCTTTCTTATCGCGGCTGACATTTGTGGTGGGTGTTCTTCCCTTCCCTTTCTCTTCTTTCTACATCTTTTCTTTTCCTTTTTTTCTTCTCTATCTCTCTTTTTCTTACTGTTTTTATTTCCACCGAATATATTCACTGTTTTGTTTCAGTCACTTAATACTAATATCTTTCTATATCTATCTATCCATCACTTTATCTCTCTATCTCTCTATCTATCTATCTCTATGTCTATATATCTGCTCTCCCATTTCCAATATTTCTATCTACCTATCTTTATGTTCGTATGTGTGTGTGCTGTGTGAGTGTGTGTGTGTGTTGTGTGTGCTGTATGTGTATTTATTATGTAATGTGTGTGTGTGTATGTATTATGCATGTGTATGTATGCGTATGTATGTATGTGTATTATGTATGAATGTATTGTGTGTGGGCGTGTATGCATGTATGTGTATGTATGTGTTTATTGTCTTTCCTCTTTCTCGCCACTCCCCTTTCTCCCCTTCCCTCTCCCTCTATACCCACACCCCATCCTCCCTCCCCCTCTCCCTCCCCCCCCCCGCCCCCGCCCCCCCCCCCACTCTCCTCCATTCTGCTCAGCCTGACCCCCCCGGAAAGCGAGGCCAAATAAATCTCGCCTCAGCTGCCGTGCCATTCGAACGAGAGAGAGAGAGAGAGACACATATACTCCTTTGGCTTCTTCGCTCGTCCAGGTGTTGGGAGCGAGGCGAGCTGCGTCCCGGGATGGGCTTTCTGGCAAGTGTTTTTTTTTTTTTTTTTTTTTTTTTTTTTTTAGGGGGGTTAATTTCTGGGGATTTTTTTTTTTTTTGGGGGGGGGGGGTAATTTTGGGGTTTTTTTTTGGAGGGGTCATTTCTGGGGTGGCGTTATTATTTTTTTTTTGGGGGGGGGGGGCATTTCTGGGGTGTTTTTTTTTTTGGAGGGGGGTCATTTCTGGGGGGTGGCGTTATTTTTTTTTTTTTTTGGGGGGGGCGGGGGGGTTCCTTTTTTTTTGGGGGGGGTATTTTCTGGGGTGGCCTTTATTTTTTTTTGGCGGGGGGGTAATTTCTGGGGGTGGGTTATTATTTTTTTTTTTTTTGTTTCTGGGGTGCGTTATCTTTTTTTTGGGGGGGGGTCATTTCTGAGGGTGGCGTATATATTATTATTTTTTTTATGGGGGGGTCATTTCTGGGGGTGGCCTTTATTTTTTCGTGGCGGGGGGGTAATTTCTGTCGGGTGGCGTTATTTTTTTTTTTTTTGGGGGGGGGCAGGGGGTGGGGGGGGGGCAGGTAATTTCTTCTCTTTTTTTTTTTGGGGGTCATTCTGGGTGCGGGTGGGAGAGGCGGTTTTTTTTAAATTTCATTTTAGGGGGGGGGGGGGCTAAACACGAGAGCGTTATAGACATTACTCGCGTACGTATATACGGGTTTACTTCTTTTCTATTTATTTTGTTTCTGTC
>NW_020871782.1:142500-145000 GCF_003789085.1 Penaeus vannamei
TATCATTATTATTATCATTATTATTATTAATATCATTATCATTAGTATCATTACTGTCATTATCATAAGATAATAATATATAATAATAATAATAATAATAATAATAATATAATATAATAATAAATAATAATAATAATAATAATAATAATAATAATAATAAAAATAATAATAAATAATAAATATATTAATAATGACAACAACAACAACAATAATAATAATAATAATGATAATGAAGATGACTAATGGTTATTATGATGAAAATAACGATGATGATAATGATAATGTTACTATTACCATCAATATCTCTACTATATGAACTGTTACCAATACTGTGTCTACTATTCCATCTTTCACATAACGAACACTATTTCTATAATAAAAACAAGAACACTACAAGTACTGCTTCTAAGAAAAGCAATAACATAATAACATCCCCGACGTACAACCCATTAACGTATCATCATTACCGTCAAAATTTGCATAATGACAGTACATTAATGATACCTCAGTCACTTCATTCGCATGTTATCTCCGAGTGAACGTTGTGTATCGTTGTGTATCCCTTCACTTCTGGTTTCCTGCTTCGAAAGACTTCCTGTATTCCGTTTAATCGATCTCAGATGCGTTTACGTAAAGCGTTACGTGTATTTCGACGGGTTCGTAATAGTAGAGAATGTCGGTGCGTTACTGTTTACTGTAGATAGTATGAAAAGTTTTTTTTTTTTTTTTTTTTTTTTTTTTTTTTTTTTTTTAATGCGTAATAGAGCTTGTTAGTTTTATCTCTCTGCTGTAAACGGGTTTTGTGTACGGGTACGTAATGTTTAAAACATTTCGTACACGAGTACATCCACACGTTATTCATCCCCATTTACATTCCTTGATTATTTAAAACACAATAGGTTTTCGTTTTGTGATCATGATGCACGTTAGGGTTCATTTCAAACTGCTGCTGTACATTTCGGTTTTAATCTGATCTGCCTCTGTCGTTCTGTCTAAATTTTCACTTGTGCAATAACATGATTGTCAGAACGTAATAATCTGCCTCTCTTATAGATGTTACACTGTCCTGGGTCCCATTACTGTAACAGGAACAAATGTTGAGCACAATTTCTGTCAGTTCATACAGCTTCCAGCGTTGGTTTAGCACCGACAACATCCAGCATCAGTCTATCGAAATGTTACATCTTCACTATAAATTCCTGAATGATGCATCACTGTCAAATACTGTGCTATCTTGCCTTTTTTCTTTCTTCTTTTCCACTGTAGCGTCTTTTTTTTCGGCACCAATCTATCCATTTCTTCGTTCATCTCTTTCGCTTTTTACCACATTCTTGAATAAAGTGTGTAGTTTTATCACAGCTCGCTCGTGCCTCTTGCTGATCGTTTCATAACATCCTCATGATATACTGCGACGTTCTATAGTCCAGTGTTGTATAAAATACACCATCTTTTTTCAGTATAATCCGAGCAAATCACACTCCATACCTCTCACTGTAAGCTTTATTCTTCACACATTTACAGTAATTCATGCAAAGCAACTTATGCACCATTGGATTTACAGTGTTATCATTTGCATAAATCTCCAATCTATCGTTGACACCATACAGCTAATACAAAAAAAAAAAAAAAAAAAAAAAAAAAAAAAAAAAAAAAAAAAAAAAAAAATAATATATATATATATATATATATATATATATATATATATATATATATATATATATATATATATATATATATATAACATATGGTCACAGTACATATGCAGCGCGAATTACAGCTGTAACTGCTGCTGAAAGTAATTTGCACACTATTAATATCACATCAGTAATTCTGTCAAACTAAAGGAATTTACTCCTACAAGCACTTGCTTTTAATGCTTCTCGTGCTTTCTCTCAATTACTTTTATCATTATATGTCTAATCTTGTATCTGCAGCTACAGTGCATTTTATAGAGAAAAAGAGGAAACCATAAGTTGAGAAATAAATGCGTAGATAGGAAGATAGATAGATAAATAAGTAGGTAAGTACAAATAGATAAATAGATAAAGAGAGATATAATATATAATAGATAATATAAATAGATAAATAAATAGATAAATAGATAAATAGATAGATAATCAAATATACAAATAAATGACCTAGCAAAAAAGTAGATGAATGAATAAACAAATGAATAAATAAAATATAAACAAGTAGATGAGCAAATCAGTATATAAACAGACCATTAGATAAGCAAAATGAAAAAATAGATAGATCAATATTCCATACTTATAATATATCTACTTTGTTTAACGCTTAGAATAAAAAATAAGTGACAGGACTCATCACAAAATATTTAAATAATATAAAGGTGATGCCTATTGAAGTCTACTTATTCATGCTTAAATACATTTAACAATAACAACGATTCATCTATCATAAGTAATTATAAGTAATTTAAGGTGTCATATTACTATCTTGTATCTTACAGTACTTGCTAGACTAGGCTTTGCCATTCTCA
>NW_020871783.1:0-10000 GCF_003789085.1 Penaeus vannamei
ATTGTCATTATTATTTCTAAAATTATCATTATTGCTATTATCATTATATATATAGTTATAATGACAAAAATAGTAATAATAATTTGCATTATTATTATAATTGCAATAATGATGATAATAATAATGATAATCATGATGATAATGACTATAATGATAATAATCATGAAAATAATGATAGTAATGACAATAATAATGATAATAATAATTATTCAGTCCATTTATAATGAAATAAAGGCCAGAAGTAATAAAATCCCATAAGTCGATAAAACGGAAAAATTTAGCGTATTACAGCCCTCTAAGAGAAACGTCGAAAAAACCCTTTTCGCTTTTTAGTGGTAATTATGAGGATTTTAACATTAACTCAGGTAATTATGATGATTTTCATGATAAATCCTTTGTTATTGACAATAATGAGGATAATTATGATGAAAATTAAAATGATAATGACAATAATAATGACAAAATCACAATTATATTGATAATTTTGATAATAACTGCAATAATAGCAATCATTTTTCGAAATTTCTCTCAAAAGGCAATAATTAACTCTATTCCAGTAATTTTCATACTAATAATGACAATAGAAATAAGAATACATCATTATCATTGTCATTATAATTATCATCATTGTTATTATTTTTTCTAAAATTATCATTATTGCTATTATCATTATATAAATAGTTATGATGATAAAAATAGAACTGATAATTAGCATAATAATTATTATAACTACAGTAATGATGATAATAATAATGATAATCATGATGATAAAGACTATAATGATAATAATCATGAAAATAATGACAGTAATGATAATAATGATGATAACCAATATTCAGTCCATTTATAATGAATTAAAGGCCAGAAGTAATAAAATCCCAAAAGCCAAAAAACGGCAAAATCTAGCGTATTACAGATTTTTGAGAGAAACATCGAAAAAAACCCTTTTCGCTTTTTAATGGTAATTATGAGCTTCTAGAATTATCATTATTGATATTTTCATTATAGAAATAGTTATAATGATGAAAATAGCAATAATAATTAGCATAATAACTATTATAAATGCAATAATGATGATAATAATAATGATAATCATGATGGTAATGACTATAATGATAATAATCATGAAATATTTACATTAAAGATAATAATGATGATAATAATCATTATTCAATCTCTTCATAATTAAATAAAGGCCAGAAGTAATAAAATCCAAAATGTCGAAAAACGGCAAAATCTAGCGTATTACAGCCTTTTTAGAGAAACGTCGAAAACGCTTTTCAATGGTAATTATGAGGATTTTAACATTAATTCAGGTAATTCTGATGATTTTCTTGATAAATCCTTTATTATTGACAATAATGAGGATAATTATGATGATAATGACAATACTAATTACAATAATTACAATTATAATGATAATTTGGATAATTACTGCAATAATAGCAATAATACACTCTATTCCAATAATTTCCATACTAATGGCAATAGAAATAAGAATAACATCATTATCATTGTCAATATAATTTTCATTATTGTCATTATTATTTCTAAAATTATCATTATTGCTATTATCATTAAATAAATAGTTATAATGAAAAAAATAGCAATAATAATTAGCATAATGATCATTATGACTGCGATAATGATAATAATAATAATTATAATCATGATGATAAAAAATAATGATAATACTCATGAAAAATAATGACAGTAATGATAATAATCATGAAATAATGACAGTAATGATAATAATGATGATAATAATTTATTCAGTAATTTTATAATGAAATAAAGGCCAGAAGTAATCAAATCCCAAAGGTCGAAAAACCGGCAAAATCTAGCGTATTACAGCCTTTTGAGAGAAACGTCGCTTTTAATGGTAATTATGGGGATTTTAATGGTAATTATGAGGATTTTAACATTAAATCAGGTAATTATGTGAATTTTCATGTTAATCCCTTTATCATTGACAATAATGAGGACAATTATGATGATCATAACAATGATAATTACAATAATAATGACAAAATCATAATTATAATGATAATATTGATAATTACTACAATAATAGCAATAATTAACTCTATTCCAATAATTTTCATACGTATAATGGCAATAGATATAAGAATAACACCATTATCATTGTCATTATAATTATCATTATTGTCCTTTTTATTTTTTATTTTAAAATGATGATAATGACAATGATCATGACAATAATAAGGATGAAATCATAATCATAATGATAATTTTGATAATTACTTCAATAATAGCAATAACTATCATACTAATAATGACAATATAAATAATAATAATATCATTATTATTGTTATTATAATGAGTATTATTGTCATTATTATTTCTAAAGTTATTATTATTGTTATTATCATTATAAATAGTTATAATAATGAAAATGACAGTAATAATTAGCATAATCATTATAACTGCAATAATGATAATGATAATAATGATAATCATGACGATAATGACATTAATGATGATAATCATAAGAATAATGACAATAATAATGATAATGATAATTATAGAGTCATTTATAATGAAGTAACTAAGAAACGGCATAATCTATCGTTTACAGCCTTTTGAGAGAAACGTCGAAAACCCCCCTTTTCGCTTTTAATTGATAATTAGGATGGTTTTAACATTAATTCAGGTAATTGTGATAATTTCCATGATAATTCCTTTATTATTAACATAATTATGATAATTATAATGATTTCTGCAATAATTCTGCTAATTATGATGATGATTTTGATTATAATCCCATTAATTTTGACGATAATAATGATAATTATGACATTGATTAGGATAATTATAATAAAATAATTATAATGATAATTTGCGTAACTAATGCAATGATAGCAATAATCAACAATATTTTAATGATTTTCATGATAATAATAATATTGATATTGATAATAATTTAAATAATAATAATAATAGAAATAATCACACTATCGCTATCATTGTTATTATATTATTATTGTTGTTATTATTTCTAAAATTATCATTATTGTTATTATCATTATTAAAATAGTTATAATGAGGAAAATTATATTAATAATTAAGATGATAACTATTATAATAATTATTTTAAGGGTAATTATGGCGATACTTACTATAATGATGATAATTATGATATTAATGATATTAATGATAATAATGACGATGATGATAATTATAAAGCCATCCATAAAAAAAGGCTAAAAGTATAAAAATCCAGTCGAAAAAACGGCGAAATCTAGCGATATATGACCTTATGAGAATATGGTCGAAAAAAAACCTTTTTCGAGTTTATGGGATGATTATGATAATTTCTGCAATAATTCTGCTAATTATCATCATTTTGATATCCCATTAATAATGACGATAATAATGATAATTATCACATTAATTAGGATAATAATAATAAAATGATAATTATAATGATAATTTGCGTAATTAATGCAATAACAGTAATAATCAACAATATTCTAATGATTTTCATGATAATAACAATAATAATACCGATAATGATAATAATTAGAAATAGTAATGATAATAGAAATAATCATAATATCGCTATTATTGTTATAAATATTATTTTTGTTTATTATTTTGTAAAATTATCATTATTGTTATTATCATTAAAAAATAGTTATAATGAGGAAAATGTCATTTAATTAAGATAATAAATATTATATGATTATTTTAAGGGTAATTTTGGCGACAATTACTATAATGATGATATTCATAATATTAATGATAATAATGATGAATATAATGATTATAAAGCCCATCCCTAAGGAAAAAAGGGCTTAAGGTATAAAAATCCCCAAAGTCGAAAAGACGGCGAAATCTAGCGATACATAGCCTTTTGAGAATATGCCAAAAATAAAACAAACCCTTTTTCGAGTTTATGGGATGATTGTGTAGTGAATCCAACCCTTTACTTTAATATCCACTCGAGATATCCGCCCGATAGCGCTGCCACCACCTGGTTAATCCGTCCAGGAACGAGTATTGTGGATGTAAAGTAGGAGACGTGTAGAAGAGGGAGAGAAACAATAGTAAAGGGTTTGGTGAAGAATGGTATATCTGACCAATAACTCGACGGTTTCCCGTGTTGGTTAGCGTGGTTTATCTGTGGAGAGTGCGTGTCAGTCCATGTATGATAGTCTGATAGAAGTTATTTCAATCAGGTTATTAAATTTAACTGGTAGTGTTTTTAAAAGAAAATCATGTCAACATGAAATATTGATTTTAAAGCTTCTATTTTAGCCTTTTTAGTCTGGATCCTTTAATGTTTCAGTTTTAATGAATTATATATCAATGTTTATTTTCATAACTTTTATCTTTACTTTCTGTATTTTACTTAATTTCTTTAAATTATTCTTTACTTATTTCGTGGTGAAATCTTAGCAAGAGAAAATTTACTAGGAAATCATAAAATACATGTTAAAATCATTTATATATTTACCATAAAACAAAACATAAAACACGTAAATCACAAAAAGAATGCCGAACTAAAAATAGCAAAACAATACTTACAAATGAATTTTGTGATAAAATTAATAAAAGGGAAAAAAACAGACGAAAGCGAAAAAGCTCAGGACTTAAAAGAGACAAAAAACACAGATCCCAAAACAAACTAGAGCACTGCGCCTTATTATGAAGAAGAAAAGCTAAAGTTTCCTATCAAAATAGCCTCCATTGAATCCGCGTCCTTACGACCGTGATCAAACCAAGGAAGTTATCAAAAATAACCGAGCTAATATATATATAAAAAAGTAGGGGTAGAGGTAGAGTAAGGTATAAATAGATAGGGGTAGAAGTAGAGTAAGGTAGAAGTTGAGAGGGGTAGAGGTAGAGTAAGGTAGAAGTAGAGAGGTAGACTACGTAAGGTAGAAGTAGAGAGGGGTAGAGGTAGAGTTAGGTAGAAGTAGAGACGGGTAGAGGGAGGAAAGTTAGCTCAGACTTAAGAGTCAGGCGCAAAAAAGCGTAAGTGAAAAGCGCAGACAGAGAGCTCAGGAGGATCTGAGGACGAGGCCCACGATTTCCAGCCTATTTATCTGCTTTGCCCCCAATGATCATTATAGTCATTATCATCATGATTATCATTATTATCATTATTATCATCATTATTGCATTTATAAAAATTATTATGCTAATTATTATTGCTATTTTTATCATTATAACTATTTATATAACGATAATAGCAATAATGATAATTTTAGAAATAATAATGACAATAATTATTATAATGACAATGATAATGATGTTATCTTATTTCTATTGCCATTATTAGTATGAAAATTATTGGAATAGAGTTAATTATTGCTATTTTTGCAGTAATTATCAAAATTATCATTATAATTTTAATTATTATTGTAATTATAATTGTCATTATCAACATAATTATCCTCATTATTGTCAATAATAAAGGAATTATCATGATAATCATCATAATTACCTGAATTAATGTTAAAATCCTCATAATTAACATTAAAAAGCGAAAAGGTTTATTTTTCGACGTTTCTCTCAAAAGGCTGAAATACGCTAGAATTTGCCGTTTTTCGACTTGTGATTTTATAACTTCTGGCCTTAATTTCATTATAAATGGACTGAATAATGATTATTATCATTATTATCATTACTGTCATTTTCATGATTATAATCATTATTATCATTACTGTCATTTTCATGATTATAATCATTATAGTCATTATCATCATGATTATCATTATTATCATCATTATTGCAGTTATAATAATTATTATGCTAATTATTAGTGCTATTTTTATCATTATAACTATTTATATAATGATAATAGCAATAATGATAATTTTAGAAATAATAATGACAATAATAATAATTATAATGATAATGATTTTATTCTTATTTCTATTGTCATTATTAGTATGAAAATTAATTATTGCTATTATTGCAGTAATTATCTAAATTATCATAATTATGATTTTATCATTATTATTGTCATCATGATTGTCATTATCATCATAATTATCCTCAATATTGTCAATAATAAAGGAATTATCATAAAAATCATCATAATTACCTGAATTAATGTTAAAATCCTCATAATTACCATTAAAAAACGAAAAGGTTTATTTTTCGACGTTTCTCTCAGAAGGCTGTAATACGCTAGATTTTGCCGTTTTTTCGACTTATGGGATTTTATTACTTCTGTCCTTTATTTCATTATAAATGGACTGAATAATGATTATTATCATCATTATTATCATTACTCTCATTATTTTCATGATTATTATCATTATAGTCATTATCATCATGATTATCATTATTATTATATCATTATTACAGTTACAATCATTAGTATGTTAATTATTATTGCTATGTTTATCATTATTACTATTTATATAATGATAATAGCAATAATGATAATTTTAGAAATAATAATGACAATAATAATAATTATAATGACAATGATAATGATGTTATTCTTTATTTCTATTGCCATTATTAGGATGAAAATTATTGGAATAGAGTTAATCATTGCTATCATTACAGTAATTATCAAAATTATCATTATGATTATGATTTTATCATTATTATTGTCATTATCATCATAATTATCCCCATTATTATCATGAAAATCATCATAATTACCTGAATTAATGTTAAAATCCTCATAATTACAATAAAAAAGGCTGTAATACGCTAGATTTTGCCGTTTTTTTGACTTTTGGGATTTGATTACTTCTGGCCTTTATTTCATTATATATTGACTGAATAATGATTATTATCATCATTATTATCATTACTGTCATTATTTTCATGATTATTATCATTATTTTTATTATCATCATGATTATCATTATTATTATCATCATTGCACTTATAATCATTAGTATGCTAATTATTATTGCTATTTTATCATTATAACTATTTATATAATGATAACAACAATAATGATAATTTTAGAAATAATAATGGCAATAATAATAATTATAATGACAATGATAATGATGTTATTCTAATTTCTATTGACATTATTAGTATAGAAATTATTTTAATAGACTTAATTATTGCTATTATTGCAGTAATTATCAAAATTATCATTATGATTATGATTTTATCCTTATTATTGTGATTATCATTTTCATGATCATCATAATTATCCTCATTATTGTCAATGATAAAGGAATTATCATGAAAATCATCATAATTACCTGAATTAATGTTAAAATCAAAATAATTACCATTAAAAAGCGAAAAGTTTTTTTTTTTCGACGGGTCTGTGAAAAGGCTGTTGTAATACGCTAGATTTTACCGTTTTTTCGACTTGTGGGATTTCATTACTTTTGGCCTTTAATTCATTATGAATGGACTGAATAATGATTAATATCATCATTATTATCATCACTCATTATTTTCATGATTATTATCATTATAGTCATTATCATCATGATTATCATTATTATTACAATCATTATATCAGTTATAATAATTATTATGCTAATTATTATTGCTATTTTTATCATTATAATTATTCATATAATGATAATAGCATTAATGATAATATTAGAAATAATAATGACAATAATGATAATTATAATGACAATGATGATAATGTTAATATTATTTCTATTGCCATTATTAGTATGAAAATTATTGGAATAGAGTTAATTATTGCTATTATTGCTTTAATTATCTAACTTATCACAATAATTATGATTTTATCATTATTGTTGTTATTATCATTGTCATTATCCACATAATTATCCTCATTATTATCAATAATAAAGGAATTATCATGAAAATCATCATAATTACCTGAATTGATTATAAAATCCTCATAATTACCATTAAAAATCGAAAAGGTTTTTTTTCGACGTTTTTCTCAAAAGCCTGGAGTACGCTAGATTTTTCCTTTTTTTCGACTCGTGGGATTTGATTACTTCTGGCCTTTATTTCATTATAAATGGACTGAATAATTATTATGATCATTATCATTACTGTCATTATTTTCATGATTATTATCATTATAGTCATTATCATCATGATTATCATTATTATCATCATTATTGCAGTTATAATAATCATTATGCTAATTATTATTGGTATTTTTATTATTATAACTATTTGCATAATGATAATATCAATAATGATTATTTTAGAAATGATATTGACAATAGTAATAATTATAATGACAATGATAATGATATCATTCTTATTTTTATTGCCATTATTAGTATGAAAATTATTGGAATAGCGTTAATTTTTGCTATTATTGCAGTAATTATCAAAATTATCATTATCATTATGAATTTATCATTATTATTGTCATGATCATCATAATTACCCTTATTATTGTCAATAATAAAGCAATTATCATGAAAAGGCTTTTATAATACTCTAGATTTTGCTGAGTTTTCGACTTGTGGGGTTTTATTCCTTCTGGCCTTTATTTCATTATATATGGACTGAATAATGATTATTATCATCATCATTATCATTACTGTCATTATTTTCATGATCATTATCATTATAGGCATTATCATTATGATTATCATTATTATTATCATCATTATTGCAGTTATAATAATTATCATGCTAATTATTATTGCTTTTTTATCATTATAACTATTTATATAATGATGATAGGAATAATGGTAATTTTAGAAATAATAATGACAAATAATGATAATTTTAGAAATAATAATGACAATAATAATAATAATAATGACAATGATAATGATGTTATTATTATTTCTATTGCCATTATTAGTATGAAAATTATTGGAATAGAGTTAATTATTGCCTTTTGAGAGAAACTTCGAAAAAAAACCTTTTCGGTTTTAAATGATAAATCTGATGATTTTAACATTAATTCAGGTAATTGTGATGATTTTCATGATATTTCCTTTATTATTATAATTAATGATGATAATAATGATGATAATGACAATAATAATAATAATAATAATAATAATAAAATGATAATCATAATGATGATTTTGACAATTACCGCTATTACTGCAATAATTAGCTCTATTCTAATAATTTTCATACTAATAATGCCAATTGAAATAATAATATCATTATTATTGTTATTATAATGAGTATTACTTTCATTATTATTTCTAAAATTATCATTATTGTTATTATCATTATAGAAATAGTTATAATGAAAATGACAGTAACAATTAGCATAATAATCATTATAACTGCAATAATGATAATGATAATAATAAATCATGACGATAATGACTATAATGATGATAATCATAAAATTATGACATTAATGATGATAATGATGATAATAATAATTATAAAGTCCATTTATAATGAAATAAAAGCTAAAACTAATAAAATCCCAAAAGTCGAAAAAACGGATAAATCTAGCGTATATTTATCCGTTGCGAGAAACGTCGGAAAAACTTTTTTCGCTTTTAAATGATTTTTATGATGATTTTAACATTAATTTAGGTAATTGTAATGATATTTATGATAATTCCTTTATCATTAAAGATAATGATGATAATTATGATGATAATGAGAATAATAATGATAATGATAATAAAAGGGATAATCATAATGATAATTACTTTTGATAATTACTGCAATGATAGCAATGATTAACTCTATTCTAATAATTTTCATACTAATAATGGCAATAGAAATAATAATAATATCATTATCATTGTTATTATAATGACTATTATTGTCATTATTATTTCTAAACTTATTCATTATTTTCATTATCATTATAAAATAGTTTTAATGATGAAAATGACAGTAATAATTAGCTTAATCATAATTATAACTACAAAAATGATAATGATAATAATGATAATGACGATAATGACTATAATGATGATAATCATAAGAATACTGACAATAATATGATAATCATAAGAATAATAACAATAATGATGATAATCATAAGAATAATGACAATAATGATGATTATAATAATAATCATAATTATAGAATCCATTCATAATGAAATAAATGT